>SNQJ01S0050341.1:24107-35853 GCA_010110895.2 Picea sitchensis | reverse complement strand
GTGCTTTATTTTTAGGATAGCATTCGAATAAAAGACTAGACGCTTGCCTGCACATACTGTGTATCAGCTCGAAGTATACTAGCCCTGGTTTGACAATTTAGTGATTCAGGACACTTAAAAGTTACAATTTAGCAGCCTGACAATAATAGTTAGGATAAATTTGATTTTGTCAATGATGGAATTATCATTGGTGGTTTATAGTTCTATGGTATTGGGAAACCTATGGTATTTTCTCATGGTATTAGCATGTGATGAAGCCTATATAAAGTTTGAAGAGCTCCATTGTAAAATGATTTAAGAGGTCTCACTCTCTCTTGGGTCAAACTTAACTTGGTTATAGAGTAGTTAAGATAACCTTGATTTTGTCAATGATGGCTTTACGAATGGCAGTTTATAGGCCTATGGTATTGGGAAACCTATAGTATTTTCACATGGTATTGACATGTGAGGAAACTTATATAAAGCTTGAAGAGCTCCATTGAAGAGTTTCTAGGGTAAATATTAGCTCTGTGTGCTTGTTTGCATTTCTTGTGCTATCTCATTGTGATTTCTCTCTCTTAGTTTTATCATTTGGTATCAGAGTCTAATAGACTCGCTAGTGAGAGTGGCCTAAGTGTTTCTTCAATGGTGGATCAAAGTTTGGTAGACTTGGACTCTCTCATGAGAGTGGTTTGGTATTAGGACCCATCAAGGGAGAAAATATGTCAGCGATGGCAAGTGGAGCATTGACATCTAAGCATAGAGAGGCCAAGTGAATGGAAGCATATGGAGGTGTGAATGGAATCATATGGAGGTGGAATGGAATGGAGAATAAGTTTGTAAATGGTCATAAGGTTATAAGACCATTTATAGGCATGTATGCCCGTGGTTTGATAAATCATCAATGTAAAGTCTAGAATTAGACCTAAGTGATAGGGGGCATGTTGTTATTGAGAAATGTGAGAGTGGATATTATTATGGAATGCAGAATCACCCAAAGAAGCATTGCACAACACCCTCCCAAAACGTTGAACTAAGTAGAAAAGATGATGGCAATGGATGTCACAATTAATGACTAAAGTATGGAGTACGAGCGAAAGGCAACAAAGATACAAAAAAACCTAAGCAAGAAACACTCCAAAGTGAAGAGCTCCAAGACACTACGAAACAAGGCAGTGCATGGAGACAAATGCCAGTTACACTCTTAAAACTATCTACACAAGTGGCACATAATCCACTACTCAAAGGTGCAGAACGAGAAGTACCATAAACAACCATCATGTAAAACAATCCTCGTTATGGGTTTTGACAACAAGCCTTGATAAGGTACCCATATACAAACTCTCATAAACGAGAAAAGGAGAAAAAATCGTAAGAAAAAACTCCTCTCCAAAAGAGAGTCAGTCTCCAATGCACATTTGAAGTTGTTAAGGCAATGAGAGATGAATGCACACCCCAAAAATAAATTGATTCTCTAGAATTTGGTCTCGGCACAAAAAAATTGATGAGGTACTCATTTACAATTGAGAAAACATCATATGTTGAGTGTCCCTATGGATGCCAATCCATCTCATCGGAGTGCATGGATCACTAGTCGCTGCAATCATCGAGTCAATATAGGAATTAGTGTTGTGTGAAGACGCTTAATCTCGATCGAGCATGGTGAGTAAAAAATCACCCTAGGAAGCATTGCACAACATCCCCCCACAATGCAGGTGAACTGAGTGGAAAAGATAATGGCAATGGATGTCACAATTGATGACTAAAGTATGGGGTACAAGCTAAAGGAAACAAAGATGCAAAACGACCTAAGCAAGAAAAACTCCAAAGTGGCAAGCTCCAAGACACTGTGAAACAAGGAAGTACATGGAGACAAATGTTTGGTTACACTCCTAAAACCATATGCATGAGTGGCACAAAATCCACTACTCAAAGGTGTAGAACGAGAGGTACCATAAATACCCATCATGGACAACAATCCTCAGTATGGGTTCAGGAAAACAAGGCCTTATGATGGAGGAGAAGTTGGTTAGAACACAATAGATCTAAAAGGAGAAGAGAGGTTAAGGGAGTAGAAGAGTGTAGATGAAATATAAGAAATTAGAAGTTGCAAAAAGTTTCATCATTGTGGACCAACCAAGAAATTTGAAGCAAACAAAGGTAGAAGGTCTACCATAGGAAGAAGCATAAGTGGTAGTTTTGAAGGAATATATTTGAGGTGTGGAGGTAAGAGGCATATCATGGCTTATGAGTTTCCAGAGTTGCAGCGTGAGGGTGGAAGACAAACTCAAATTGTTGAAGCTAAATCAACAATAGTAGTAGATGAATGTGTTGAAATTGAAGTAGAGCATAAAGAGAATTTGATGATGAAAAGGATATTTTTGTAGAGGGTGAGAGAACCAAAACATTGAAGAAGTATTTTCAGGACAAAATGCAAGATACGAGGTAAATGGTGTACACTAGTTGTTGATGGTGATAATACATAAATTTTAGTTTTTGATGAAGTGATAAGAAAGTTGAATTTGAGTTGTGCTCCTCATCCAAACTCATACAATGTATCTTGTTAAGAAAAGACATAGGGTTGCAACCAATAACCATGTGAACTTAATTTTTAGATTGGTTGTTATTAAGATAAAATTTTGTGTGAAGTAATATCTATGGATGCATGCCATGTTTTGTTGGGTAGGCCATGGTTGTATGATGGAGAGATTATACATGATGGAAGGAAAAATGCATGTCAATTGAAGAAAGATGGGTAAGAAGTATAGTTTATTTCTATTGAAAGAAGAAGAAGCAATAAATAAAGTGATGTTGAATCCCATACTAACTTGTGTGAATGTTGATGTAATGTAGGAGGAAGAAGTTGTTGTGATAAAACTGTTGAAGATTCTACAAATGGGAGACAGTGTGTCCCATATGCAGTTCAATGCCTTGCTTGCAAGAAAATAACAAAAAAGATGCGTCGTTGACATAAATAGAGGAGTTGCAGAAGAGAGAGAATGGAGAGACATATAGCACTATTGTAGGGGATTCAATTAGTGAATCTATGGCATAGTGCATGCATTATTTGGATATTAAATAATAACCCTAATTTCATTTCTACCTCCGAAAAGTTTATTGTTATTTTCCCTCCCAATACATCTTTGCAAATAAAATACCACCCTATTTTCTCCAAGTATTGTAAGTAGCATTTTTTATAACATTTTTTACACATATTGTTTCTACTCCTAGTATGTTGGTCCCAATATTTGGCATGTGTATCCAACATTTACTTTAGAAAATGTTGTTTATCATATGCTACTTGAACTTTGAGTATGGATCATCAAACATGTTCCTTAGGAATCAAAATACCATTTCATATTTAGATCTGGCTATGAAATATGTGGTCATTCTCATTCTTTGTTTGAATACTTTCATGGTTCATTGAGAACTTGTATGAGGTATAATAGCTAAAGATATATCACCCTACTCCTTTGTGAGATGTTTCACTTCCAACAAAAAAACTCATAAAAACAAATTTGCTTGTAGTGCTAATTCAAGGTTCATCACCTCTTACTTCCAACCTCTTGATGATTCCATTTAAAAAAGGTTAATGTAACGTCATCGACCCTCAACACCTCTTTCGGGCAACACTGCCCAAATACCTTATCTTCTTCCAACTAGCTCTGATACCATTTTTTGACGTCCCCCGATCACCCAGGTCAGGCCATGATGTCTCGTAGAAATAACAATTATCATAATATGCCTATAAAAATAAACATAGACAAACAACATACTTTTATAGTATACAAACTAATGCAGAAATAACAGTAAAAGCATACATGCATTAATCATGAGAAGAACCCATAATATAACAACATATATAGGCAATACTCATCAATATAGCATGTACAAATACATAGCATGTAAATGAACATAGGAATGGGTACTTATATTTTAATTGAAGTACACCAACTGCGTGCAAACCTTCCATGAACATCCCATCCATAGACCACGTTGCTCATCACGCTCAGCAGTGGGTCACCCCCAAGTTGGGACTAAACTCCACCAGGCAAGGGAATTCCTAGGCTTGGCTAAGGTTACAGAAAACTATACAGTGCAACTGGAAGGATTCTCTCCAAGAGCCTACTTACGCCCACTGCTCATGGACTCTCATTCCCCACATGCCTATTCCACCCCGGGAATATACACCTTCACTATTCCACAATCCATCGACTGCTCAACTTCCCTTTTAGGGTCTCGACAATAGGTCGGATTAGGAATTCTTAGAGCTCTGTAGCTGGTGTTGGACTCTCTCTAGGAGAAAATCACTTCTCACTAAACTCTCTCACCTAGAGAGAGATGCTCATAGGCCTAACAACCTGCCTCTTCAACCACGGGCCTGACACCCCGCTTCTTCAACCAACTTAAACTCAATTCCAACAAGTGAGGACAATAGCAAGGCTCAATATAGCTCAGGGGATGGCAGCAACCACCATTTGATAAGGCACAACACGGTTCTCAAAAGTACAGATACATTGTGCTTCACAGGAAGACACAGGTCAGCTTCACGGGTTACTGGTTTCAGAGGTCTGTGCTAGATACAAAGGTGATGATGAAGGATAATTGGTTCAATACGTGAATCCTTGGTGAATTTTGGGAAGGGTGACATACTTCCATAGAATCGTAAGGGTCGTGAGGAGACTCCATACTGGTCCCCCGTCACCAGGACGGGGAGCAACCCTGAATGGAAAGTGAACCTCCTAACAGGCTGGCTTTCCCAGCTATAACTGCATGTGCCCAGGTCGACACCTGTCTTCCTGCACCTGCATGTGTTCCACTTCACACTCATTCCCTTTCCTAGGAACTTAGGACAACACCGTTCATGTCCACCTTAGCCTTTAGGAAATAATAATAATAAATATTATTCCCTTAGAAGTAAGCCCTCTAGCTTAGCCTCTAGGCCTACAGACTTAGCCCCCTCCCTCACCCTACCTAGTAGAGCTTAGTCCCCCATAGCTCTTTCTTCGTGGTCGGTCTACATGCAGCGACGTAATTATATTAAATATATGAGCATTTACACATATACAATAGTAGGCTCACTGGCCTTTACATCTAGGCTCTACGACCTAATCACCACATAAGCCTCCTAACTTATTATAACTCGAATCGCTAGCCTATCAAATATGTTTACAATTCATAATTACAATTGGGGCTCTACCTAGGGATATTACAATCCCCTCTTCTTATTTTTTCACTGTCCTCAGTGCAACCTATTTATACATATACAATTCAAAAATTCTTCAAAAATCTCCAAGCTTTACCTATTGGAATTTTATTATCCACCTGGTGCTCTACTTTCAAACACCAATTCTGGTGTTCATACTACAGCTGAAATTCAATTGCTCTATTCCATAGAGATGCTTTAGGAAAGCATTCAACTCATTGTTCCTGGTTACATGCTTCAATTAAACCTTATTAAAAGCACTGACTAGTTGTAGATCCACGGTTTTCCACCTAGCCTTAGGTCTCATTGTTAATAAAATCTTAGCAGGGCTATGAATCCACGAACATAAACACTCTACTCCTACACCTTTTGATTGAGAGTACCTTCCACCCCTGAATAGAGCTATGAATCCATCGGGGAAATGGCTTCCCAAGATAGCCACAGTCCACAATCCATATCAACATGGTCTAGGCCAAGCTACCAAACCTCGGCAACACTCCAACCAACGGTCTCTCATTCCCCACATGTTTTTCCCACCCCAGGAGTGTACACCTTCTCTGTCACACAATCCATCGGCTGCTACACCTCCCTTTCCTTGGGATTTAACGACATGCCAGCTCAGGAAGTCTCAGAGCACTGTGGCTCCCGGAGTTCCAACTTCCCTCAGAGATTTCCAATCAGCATCTTCCCTAAGCTACTCTTTGTATTCAACATTCTAACTTTAATCAACATCATCTCATCTGCATCACCCACATGCAATTATCATGAGAAAACATAAAATAATTCATTTAGGAACTCCAACTTAGTTCAAAAGGGAATTAAACTTTTCCCCAAAACATGAAATTCTATTTCATAATTCTTCTTGGTTGTTGCCATATTATGAATACGACCGTCCTTGTGGTTTTCCACAGGCACCAAACTACATACCATTTTTTTTTCCTGCAATGCTTCATCTTGCATACAACCAACAAATTATTAGTATTTCCTGTACATCATAATTCATTTGCAATATGTACAAAACCTTATGCAATGATCTTAGAATTGCTTGCACCTTGAAATTCAATCACAATTACCAAACAATTTAATAAAATAGAACGACTCATCATTCTATGCATATGCATGTTCACAGTAATATATGTAAGTTCATTACTTCTTTTTCTGAACAAAAAAATTTACTGTAGTCAATGCTCATGTGACTACTTGACTTGCAACTTTCCTATTGCAATGTATAACACCTCCCTGAAATGTCCTCAACTTCACGAGTTCACAACATTTCAGTTGTTAGTAACAATTATTTCCATGCAATAATATATATGCATGTACTTACAAAACTCATTCAACCATTGCATTTAGTACACAATTATATCACTTACTATGCATGAGTGCAATTCTCAATGCATGCTTATTCAGTTCACCTTGCATTGAATTACATAATGCTCATTATCTCAGTCATGTATCTCACCATCCATAAGTTGGAATTCTTGTTAATGTGATGATACATTCTCCAAACACTTCCTATTGTCTTCCCAATTAATTGGATGCCTTCATTTTCGACCCAAACACTACACCAAGAATATAATTATGTGGTGTTCATTAGTGTTAGAAAAAAGGTTGTAGTCCAAGTTTTATTTAAATGTAGGAATCTTTTAATACATGTGTGGCTCATAACCTTTCCATAGCCATACCTTGACATATCCAACCATTTCCTGGTCTCATACATGACTAGCTTACTGACATTCATTCCTATAACAAGTTCTTATCTTTTAATTCTTTGGTTATTACCCCATAACCAAATTAACATGGCATTCTACTATGTCAATGTGTGCATTTAGAAGATAAAAAGATTTGAATTAATACAGGCCTCCAGCCTTTACCTCATCCAGTGGTATGCATTCAAATAATATAATCATGTGATTTTATAAAATAACTCTGGATGAGGAAATTCTTACCTAAATTCCCTTGAGCAATTATGAAAAAAGAGTAATAAAAACTCATACCTGCATGACTTCCATTAATAAATTTGATGTTACATGTATGGTTGATGGCAGTAGAAGATTTCATGCTTCTTTTATCAAACCTAACCAACCTTCAAGTTTTTTTTTCTTCCTTCCATATGTAGCAACATCGTCAACAACACTTGCAACATGAAAGAATTATTTTTCTGTGTATGGTTGTTCAACCAACCCTAATTCAACTGTTGTAGCGCTACCACAATTTCAATAACTTCTTTCCCATGTGCAACTTTTCCTTGCTGATCCCAGAGGTCTTCAATCTTGATTTACCTATCCAATCTCTAGCATATTGTAAGGATTCACATATACCCCCTTTGCTAGCTGCATATAATTAACTAAAGTACTTCTTTCACCTTACCATCATAGCTTCAAGTGATACCTCCAACCTTTTGTATTATCACTCATGACTCTATGTCACTTAAGACGACTTCTTGTCAGGCACCATCTCCTCTGCATTCAAAACCATGCTTAGAACCATTTTCTTCTTCCTGGTTCCTTATTGATTTCTCTTTAGAAGTCACTTCACTTTTAAATTATTATTGACTTGATATCTCCATGCTCTTAAGGAAATACCTTCACACCTTTGGAGTGCATCAACAATCCTCTATTATTCTATCTTTCCTTCCTGGAGTGTTGACATGCATTCCTATTAGCTTGATATCTATCTCATGATTTCTTCTTCCATTATCTTAGGATGTTCATGGACTTGAGTCCATCCATGAGTTTTTCCTTGTCTACTTTGCATACTTGCCACCACACATTATGCTGATATTAACTTTCAGCATTCCCCTATTACTTGGATCCCTCTTATCTAATTCTTTCATTACCCAATTATATTTCCATTCATGTTCTCTGAGTAACCTTGGATAGTTAACACCAACTTCTTTCATGAAGCAATTTGGTTTAGCCTTTCCATGACTGATCATATCATCAATGGTATTATCTTTATGAATTATTATTTTCTCCTAACTTGACCCATCTAATTTTTCAACCTGACTAGAAAAATCAACTTTTGTCATGCCATATTTGATGACCTTCATGCCATGCTTCCACTGAGCACTTTGTTAGAAATAATGGAGGTGCTACCTCCAATCTGTAGGACTGTTCTTTGGAGATGTCACATCTTGTCTCCAAACTCTTTCATATTCCATAAAACCTTCCTTATTCCCATGCTTTGCATCTCCATATGAACTTATGGTTCATGCATTATCATGAATCATAGATGGCTTTCTTTACCTAGAATCCTCTTTCTGAGATCTTTCCAATGATTGCTTCCTTTCTCAATTCTGAGCTTTGAGGAGAAAGCTACGATCCTTTAAAACTTGTGCTTCTTCTATGATGCATTCCTTGTGCAGTTGATCTCTTTTCTCTGAGCTAATCCTTATCTGATTTAGTTGTTGTTTAACTCTGAAAAAACCATGTGCAGTCAATCAAAATTATTAGGTCATCAGTCCTTAACAATTTCCACAGTATTCCTAAATCAATATGATTCAAGGAAAGCTTTCAGATTTCATTATGCGGTTCTCGATCAATCAAGAATCCCAACAGATCTTTTCTTTCTGAGCTCTACACTGCTCTGCAATAATTTTCGAGCATTAGCCCCTTTCTCTCATCCCCCAACCCATGCAAGCACGGGCTGTGACCCAGTGCTAGGTCGATGGTGCTTATTTGGGACTTCAGGCCTCCGACTTTCAGAAGTCCAGCTTCAGAAGTTCCTAACTCCTTTCTCTCTGGGGTGTTGATATTCCAGAGTAGAACTCCACTTGTCGCATGTCCTTCAACAGATCGATGGTTGTCAATCATTCGACACTTCGGGCTTTGGGGGTTTGTGGCCCACCCATTCCATTTTCCTTCAGAGTGTCCTTCCTCCGACGTTAGTCTCCTATCGCCATGCATCTACTAGCTCAGGGTTTCGATGTTCGAGCACTATCATGTCACATCACTTGATAACTTTCAATTTGTGGGGGCACGAATCGGCGGTTTGGAGTAACCCGTCTTTCGCCATGCAATTCTTCTAACATTGACACATAACCCCTCATTGATACCGTGGTTTGGATTGCGGGACCGCCTCGGGGAATTAACTCCCATGCAACTTGGGTCCCCGCAATGCCTCCTGGTCATCGATATTGGTGTATGGTGATCGACACCAGTGTGGGCCCACTAACCATTCTTAAACAGAGTGCCACATGGTGGAATACTAGCGGTTGACATGTGGCCCAATCACATAGGTGACACGTGTCACATTCCAAATGGAATTTCAATATTTGATGGGTTCGAAACCCACTGACATGTGGCACACATCCCATGTGTCCATGTCATTCCCGATGACATCATCATGCCACGTCACTCCATAATTTCGGGTTTTGGAAGATTTCATGTCTGTTTCCTTCCAGTCTCCCAAATTCTAAATTTTTGGACTTCCTTACCCTCCGAGTCCACATAGTACTGTTGGATCATGTTGTCATTGATGCCAATGGTTTGATTGATTGATGTCGTTAATAGATGTCAAGTGATGGATTGATTGATAGGCTTGATTGATTGATGATTGATGAACAATGTATATGTATTGTCCTTGATGAGAATGATAGATTTCAAGTGGAAACCAATCGATGAAGATTGATCAATTAGTTGTCATTGATATGATGAAGATGAATCAATGAGTTTTCATTGATACATAATGCATAATTGATGTATATGATGCAGTGGTGGATTGATGCAAAGATGAATCATTATTGTCTTATCATGATTGATAAGGTGCACAAATGGATGAAATCCAAAGTGGTCCTCTTATGGTGAAATCCCTCACGGGAAGACGCTTTGCGGATTCAGTTATCCTAGAAGAATGGTTGGAGGACCCCTGCTTGTATGTGGAATAATGAGATGAAGATAAATGAAATTGTTAGTGAAACTATCCTATATGGATAATGCTTTTCATGCCATTTCCGATGGTATGTGGTATGTCACATAACTCCTCATGATTTCAAAGTTATGGCTCTACGAAGTTTAAGGATCCCCATATGATGGTTGGAAGCCCCAAAAGGTCAAAGAAGTCAAAGTGCTTGAAAAGAAGAAATCATTATTTAAATGATAAAGTAAAGTGACAAAGTCAAGGTGGATTATTTAAATAATAAAGAGAAGTGAAAAAATCAAGAAGGAATATTTAAATGATAAAGTATTGGATAATTTTCTATTTATGGAAAGTGGTTAACCCTAAAATAAGGAAATTAGGTTAAGTAACCTAGAAATGGGTTAAGTGACCTAGAAATGGGTTAAGTGACCTAGAGGATGAAAGTATAAATAAGATAGCTATGGACTCTTGCAAATCATCCTTTGTGTGGAACAATGGAGATATTCTTGTGAGAATATCTTTTGGAGTATTTATGGAGAGCTTCTTGTGAGAGAATCTTTGGTATGGATCTCTTGAGCATGATTGAAGATCTATTTTGAGGAAGAGAGAGAGAAGAGGATCTCATGGATGCATCAAGTTTCAACAAATGTCGGAGATCTTGACGACAAAATTCTCGGAGCTTCAGAAACCCTACTTTATGAGGTGTACGTGGGCTGTAATGGGCTAGGGCGCGTACACATGTGAGTTGTACGAGGACATGGCACGTACAGTGGATGGAATGATGAAGACTTGTGTTTGAGATGATGCTAAGCTCTTGGATGATGAGGCTGGTTCCAGATCTGCATTCTATGGGCTCAAATCTATCACTGAGACACTGGTATGGTTACATTATTGTCTTGATGGATACTGTTGTTTGATGTGTTGTGAATTCTTAGGTAATTCTTGGTATGGATTCTATGATGTGGTTTAGTTTGGTTGATTTGGTTGATGGAGTGAGCAGTACTCTTTTAATTCAGTGGTGACATGATTGCTTTGGTATACTAGTTGTTTATACATGATTGAGATAGCATTCATATTGATTGGTTGTGGAGCATGAGCAAGTTATTAGAGAGATTGGATGTGGTGTGACTGGCTGGTGGGAAGATTGGGCAGTCAGAGACAGAAGAGAATGATATATTGGTTGCAGAGGATCTGATTTGATCTTGAAGGATAAACCCTAACAGTTCAGAAGGTATACGCAGGTTGTTGTATACATTGGTCGTGTACATACACGGGCTGTAGTGAGCCAGGGCGCGTACACACGTGGGCTGCACTACTGACAAGTCGCGTACCTATTGACAGATTAATATTTGTTGAGGATTGTTGCTTCATCTCAGTTGGTGCTAAGAATGTAACATGAGTCTTGCATATAGAGCTGGTGCTCTTCTAGAGTTGTACTCTATTCAGTTGTTGCTAGAAAACCCCCAGTTTGTTGTCCATAATAAAAAGAAAAATTGTACATACATCTTGTGTTCTTTGTGTTCCTTGTGGTGACGACTTTTTGATGATATATTGCTGATATATGTTACTGATATATGTTCACATCTAACTGGTTATAAATGACATCAATGAGTAATGAGTAAATGTTGAATGTTAACTAAGGAGTTTTGTGTAAGAGGGAAGTTTTTGGGAAAAAGAGCCCTACACTCATTCACCCCCCCC
>SNQJ01S0050340.1:94772-116261 GCA_010110895.2 Picea sitchensis | reverse complement strand
CATGAAAGACACTATGCCACTCATGATTTGGAGTTGGCAATCATAGTGCACGCCTTGAGGAAATGGAGACACTACATCATGGGGAAACAGTTTGAGCTGAGAACATACCATAATGGTTTGACATATTTATTTGATCAACCAACTCTAAATTCTAGGCAAAGCAGATGGTTAGAATTTTTAAGTGAATATGACTTTGATATAAAGCATATCAAGGGGAAAGAGAACAAAGTGGTTAATGCATTCAGCAGAAGAGTACATGAATTGCATGCTACAAACATTAGCATGTACCGATCAGATTTGAAACACAAAATATTAGAGGCTGCAAATTTAGATTTGCAATACAAAGAATTAGTGGCAAAATTATAGCAAGGTAATTTACAACAGAAAATTGAAGAATAGAAGCTAGATAATAATGAAATTATCATGTACAGGGGCATAATTTATGTACCAAATTCTCAAGAATTGGAAAATCTGATATTGAGAGAAATGCCTAATGTACCTTATGTTGGGAACCCAGGATATCAAAAAGCTATTGCAGTTGTCAAAATCCAATATTATTGGCCAGGCATGAAGAAAGAGGTTGCTGATTTTATTGCCAAATGTTTGGAATGTCAAAAGGTAAAGGTTGGGCATAGGCACCCAGCTAGTTTGCTACACCCATTACCCATTCTTGAGTGGAAATGGGAAGTTGTAACCATGGATTTCATCCCCAAATTTCCCAGAACAAACAAGCAACATGATTCCATCATGGTAGTGGTGGATAAGCTTACTAAAGCTGCCCATTTTATTCCAGTTAAGATCACTCACCAGGAAGCCAACATTGCTGATGTTTATATGAGAGAAATTGCTCGATTACATGGCATACCCAAGACAATTGTGTCTGACAGAGATCCAAAATTTACCTCAAATTTTTGGAAAGGATTATTTAATGGATTTGGAAAAAAATTGAATTTTAGTACAACTTATCATCCAGAATTAGATGGACAAACAGAGAGGGTGAATCAAGTGATTGAGGATATATTGAGGATGTATGTGATGGATAAACCATCAAAATGGGAAGACCTACACTTGGTATATTTTTCTTATAACAATGGGTACCAAGCATCTCTAAAGATGAGCCCATTTGAGGCACTTTATGGTAGAAAGTGCAACACACTGGTAAGCTGGGATAACCCAACAGATAGAGTAGTGCTTGGGCCATATTTACTCAGGGAAATGGAGGAGCAAATGATAAAAATAAGACAAAATTTTAAGGCTACCCAAGACAGACAGAAAATCTATGCTGATAAGGGTGGAATTCACAGGGAATTTAATGTGGGAGACCATGTATTCTTGAAAGTTAAGGCCAATAGAAGTTCCCTGAAGTTGGGAAATTGTTCAAAGTTGACAAATCGATATTGTGGGCCATTTGAAATCCTAGAGAGGATTGGTCCAATAGCTTATATGATTGCATTGCCTGCATCTATGTCTATTCATAATGTATTCCATGTTTCATTGCTAAAGAAATATGTACCTGATGCTAATCATGTAATTGATTGGAATTTGATTCAGGTGGAGTAAGAAGGTGCTTTTCAAGTGCATCCAGTACGCATTCTGGACCGAAAAATCAAACAGCTCCAGAATCGAGCCATAGGGATTGTAAAGGTCCAATGGACCTGGTACGGTCCTGAGGACGCTACTTGGGAGCATGAGGATGCAATGCGGGCAGAATACCTGCATCTTTTTGAGGATTTTTAAAATTTTGTTGTATGGGTGTACTTAATGCACTGAGGATAGTGCATAAATAAGGGGAGGGAATTGTAATATCCATAGGCCGAACCCAATTGTAAGTGCAAATGCAAATGTAATTAAGATGGTGAGCTGTTTGATATCATTTTTTGTATGCACCTTTCATGGCATAGTGCGTGCATGTACTGTGCAGTAAAATGAAGAAGTGTGCACATTCCAGGATACTACGTGCAACAACTTGAGTGCACGTGATGTTGAGGCCATGGATCCTTTCTGTATATGCTATGTTTTATAAGATGATGAGCGCGTTTTGTGATGATTAGGACAAAGAGCCTAGATGTTAAAGGCCAATGCACCTATTTTTGTATATGTCTCATAATTAATATAAAATACATCGTTGCGCGTAGACCGACCATGATAAAAGAGTATGGGGGACTAAACTCCACTAGTTAGGGAAAGGGAGAGGGCTAAAAGTTAAGGAAAAGGGCTAAGCTAGGGATCTTAAACCAAAAAAAGAATATTATATTAATATTTCTTAAATCATAAAGTATGAATAATTATTTTATCCTAAGTTCTAAAGTTGGGGACAAGTGGACCAAAGTAGCTCCCAACATGACAAGTGTCAAGTTGGGTCATGCATACATATTGTTGGGACTTAGTTCATTTTCCCATCTTTTCGAACACACCTTCCATCATTCAACCATTATTCCATGATCATTCACACAACCATTGAGCTATCCTTCGTACCTTCATGTCACTGTACCTAAACTTGGATCCATACCCATAGTGGTTTGTGTAGCTGGTTAGATTGGGATTTGGACTAAAGAAGTGGGTTGTCAAGCCCGTGGGATATTGAAGAGGCAGGTTGTCAAGCCCGTGGGATATTGAAGAGGCGGGTTGTCAGGCCTGTGAGAAATTTCCCTCTGGGTGAGAGAATTGTTGGGAATTGTTCTTGAAGGTGCCAAACTACAACTACAGGGCTCCGAGACTTCCTGTCCGGCCTGTTTCTGAAGCCCAAAAAGGAAGTGGGGTAGCCGAAGGACTGTTGAGCAGAGAAGGGGCACACTTCCTGGGGTGGGATAGACATGTGGGGAATGAGAAACTGTAGGCTGTTAGTTTGAATAGGCACCTATGATAGAGCATTCATGTTGTTTATGAGCCATTAGCCTGGTTAGGAATCCCTTTACCTGGGTGGAGTTTAGTCCCAACTCGGGGGTGACCCACTGATGAGAGTGATGAGCAGTGTGGTCTAAGGTTGGGAGGTTTGTGGAAGGTGTACATGCAGTTGGTGATATTCTTACATAGATAAGTTTCAATTGTGTGATAAATTTACCTGTTGCATTATTATTTACGTGTTCATTTTTATGGGTTTATCATATGCATGGTTATAACTGTATGTATGCTTATGGGTATTTCATGTATATGTTGCATGTCTATGCTTATTGTTATTTAAGTATGAATTCATGCTTTTACATAATGAGTTTGTCTGTTTACATTTTATATATACAGTTCCGCAAAGGTTCTATGTGTATATGTTTTAATTGCATGCAGTTCAAAATTTTTATGTGGCATAACTCAGTTGGATGATTGGTATGTTACAATATGTTCTGCAGAGAGAATAAAAGTGTTTTCTCGTGTATTGTGGCCCGACATGGGTGGGCAAGGATGTTATAGCGGGGGTAATTCACCCCATTACCATCCCATATTCTTCCCTAGTGGTGATGGTCTTAAAGAAAGAAGGTGCTTGGTGCATGCATCCATATTTTCATGCCCTGAATAAATTGACCATCAAGGATAAGTTTCCCATTCATATCATTGATGGTATGTTGGATGAACTCCAAGGTTCTTGTTTCTTGACCAAATTAGACCTTTGCTCAGGCTATCATCAGATCTCGATGAAGGAGGAAGATATTCCAAAGACAACTTTCATAAATCATGAAGGACATTATGAATTCTGGGTCATGCCTTTTGGCCTTTGCAATGCCCCATCCCCCTTCCAAAGTCTCATGAATACAATATTGAAACCTTACCTTCAGAATATTGTCTTGGTTTTCTTTGATGACATCCCCATTTACATTAGATCTTGGGATGCCCACCTTCTCCATGTGGAAAAAGTATTGCACTTGCTCCAAGAAAATCAATTGTTTGTAAAAAAGACCAAATTTTCCTTTGGGGCCAACATAGTGGAATAATTGCGACACATTGTGGGTCAAGAAGGAGTAAGAGTAGACCCCGACAATATAGAATCTATGCAGGATTAGCCTCAACCCATGACCTTAAAGCGCCTACGGGGTTTCCTCGGTCTCACAAGATACTACAGGAAATTTGTACACCATTATGGGAAAATTGCTAAGCCCTTGACTAACCTTCTTAAGAAGAATTCATTTCAATGGACACCTGTAGCTGAGAAATCCTTCATAGATTTAAAGAGATCCATGTGCACTAGTCCTTTCTTAGCAGCTCCTGACTTCAAAAAAACATTTTGGTTGAATCAGATTCTTCCGACACTCGTATTGGTGAAATTCTCACACAATATGGTCGACCTCTGGCCTTTACTAGCAAGGTGTTGAGTGGTTGTAATTTGGGCAGATCTATGTATAAAAAATAAATGATGGCCATTATCCATGAAGTGCACACTTGGATGCCATATCTTGTAGGACAACATTTTCAAATCAAAACAGATCACCATAGTCTGGAGTATTTTTTAGAGCAATGGTTATCCTCACCAGAACATAACAAGTGGTTGACCAAAATGTTGGGTTATGATTATCAAATCATCTATAAAAAGGGAAAATAAAATATAGTGGTTGATGCATTATCAAGACAACATGAGGAGGATGGTTCCCTCTTTTCCATATCCTTACCTGTTCTAGAGTGGATTGAGGAAGTACAACAAGAATGGCTCACACACCTGACTATGTCCAGGGTAATTCAATGACTTCAGGAGGACCCCAATCCTCCCCTCGGCTACACTTGGCAAGACAATATTCTCAGGTATAAGGATATCCTTGTGTTGTCGCCATATTCAACACTCAAACCAAGGCTCTTAAATGAGTTGCACTCATTTGATATTACGGGTCACTCTGGTTTTCGAAATACCTATGCTCGTGCCCGTCATTATTTTTTTATGGAAAGGCATGAAGAAGAAAATCCTTCATTTTGTTTCAGAATGTGAGGTGTTCCAACGTAATAAAGGTGAAAGCATCAAGTCTCCCAGATCTCTACAACCCTTGTCCATTCCAACTTCTATGTGGATGGAAATCTCAATGGACTTTACAGTGGGCCTCCCCAAAGCTGGAAACAAGTCGGTCATCATGGTGGTGGTGGATTTCCTCTCCAAGTATACTCATTGTTGTGAATTACTCCAGTGCCCTTTCACACCGGCACTAGTAGCGCAAGTTTTCCTTGATCATATTTTCAAGTTGAATGGCATTCCCACCTCTATTCTGTTTGATCATGACCTGACCTTCACTAGCACATTTTGGCAAGAGTTGTTTAAATTGCAGGGCACCCATTGAACATGAGCACTGCCTATCACCCACAGTCTGATAGCCAAACAAAAGCAGTCAACAAATGTTTATAAACCTACTTGTGATGTTTTTCTTCTGAAAAACAACACCAGTGGGTACAATGGCTTCCCTGGGCTGAATGGTGGTACAATACTTCATATCATACGACAACTAAAATGACCCCATATGAAGCAGTGTATGGGAAACGACCACCTACAATCACTACCTATCTTCCAGGCACATCAAAGGTCCAATATCTTGATAAAATGTTGCAAGGTCAAACAACCACCCTCGCGACTCTTAAGGATAATCTCCACATGGATCAAAATCGCATGAAGAAATAAGAGGACTAGCATCGTTCAGAAATGGTTTTTCAGGAAGGTGATAGGTGTTTCTCAGACTCCAACCTTACAAAAAAACATCTCTCAACGCCTAGGGACATCATAAATTGTCACCCAAAATTTATGGCCCCTATCAGATCATCAAGCGTATTGGTTCACTCGCCTACAAATTGGCCCTTCCAGCTACTTCCAAAATCCATCCATTGTTTCATATTTCCTGTTTGAAGAAAGTGGTGGGCCAGAATTGCAGGGTCCAAACTATCCTTCTCGGATTAGATGAAGAAGGATCCCTTTGGATCCAACCCGAAATAGTCCTCAATGCTGGTGAACATCAGTTTCATGGCAGAACTATATAGGAAGTGTTGATTAAGTGGAATGACACATCATGAGAGGATGCGAATTGGGAACCATCGACCATACTCCAACAATTTCTGCATCTTCAGTCTTGAGGACAAGGCTTATTTTGAAGGGGGAGGGCATGTTAGGATCCTATCCTAACCCATCTTCGTAGGTCATTAGTTAGTATGATATTTTTTCTATGTAATAAATCCTTACATTAGTTAATAAGGTCTATTAAATAAAGGAGAATAATTCAATGTAAGAAGACCTAATAGAATCTTCCGCTTCTAGAGAGATCTTCCTCTAGAAGTTTCTTTAGGAGATAGAATTGGTATAAATAAGAGTAGGAGGTATTGGATATTTTGTCTTGGAGATTATTGTAATAGAGTTATGCTTTGTTGGAGGTTTCCCCATCGAAGAGGCAAGTGAACATTGTTATCTTTAATAAAGGTGCTCTTTCTAGTATTGTTCTCACCATATGCTTGTTGTTCCATGACTATTTGTTAAATATTTTTGTTATGTCTATTATATTATATCTAGAATATTGCACATAGTCCCATCTCAAAGGTGATTTTCTATTGAGATTTGGAGAAAAAGTTATATGGTTGGGAGGAACATCCATCCCCTCCAATCAATTGCTCATTTGTTGTTAAAAGATAATTTTTTTTACCTTTGTTGTCAATTTATTTTATGGATTTTTATTGTTGTGTATGAACTTTGAGTTTTTAGAAAAATATATGTTTTTTTTAGAATGATAAATTAGTTGCATTCATGCTAATAATTATTTTTTGCTAGAAGCATACGTTTTAAAATTGTTGTTAGAGTGCATTTAGTTCATGGTATCATAATTTTGTTTTTGGGTAAGGTAGTGGGGCCACAACAAGGTGGTATCAGAGCTCTGGTTTCAACACCAGGCTTGTATGGGTCTACTACAATAGCCAAACTTAAATATGTTTGTATTTTTTGGGTATTTTTTTTTTTTCAGTGATGCAAATTTGGGATCAAGGCCCTAAATTGAAGTTTTTAGTATATTATTGTTGTTGTATGGGGGTCTATTTTGGCCCCTATTGTTGGGCCATCGAATTGTCATCCTTTTACATCCTCTTTCCCTATTTTTAATCCCTTCTTTCTTACCCATAACCTCCTATTAATGCTTATTAATCCATTTCAATGCTTATATGAGGGATTTAGAACCAAGGTGTTTTCCATTGCATTTATTTAGTATTTCATATGAATTATAGTTAAATATTAGAGAGGTAACATACTTTGCACATATCTTTGAAAATGTGGTTTAATTTGTGATTGTTGTAGAACCAGTTGTCATTGTTGTTACTCCTACAACTGAAGATTCATGATGTGGATTCTTGATATTTCTTGAATGAGGATTTATTAAGTCAAAATATGCTTATCCTCAAAATATTCAACAACCAAGATCGTACTTTTTGAGAAATCAAGTTTTCACTATTTGTTGCAACTTGTTGCAACTTCTGGTTGTTGTTACTCTAGTTTGTTGCTACTCCTATGTCATCATTGTTGTTACTCCTATAACTAAAGATCTATGAAGTGGGTCCTTGATATTTTTCATATGAGATATTATTAAGTCATTATAAGTTTATCCTCAAAATATCTCAACAACCCAAATCATCCTTTTTGAGAAATTAAGTTTTCACTATTTGTTGCAACTCGCTGCTACTCCCATGCTGCAACTCTGAATAGTGTCGCAACTCCCGTGTTGCAACTTTGAACAATGTCACAACTCATCCAAGGAACATTGAGCCACCATAACTGTGATTCAACACCGAAAACCTTGAGCCGTCGGAACCTTGAACCATGATGTCACATATTTTTCATTTATAGATTTATGGAACAATAATATTAGTCCAAGAAAATAAAAAAATATGGAGATAATTTTGCAATTCCAAGACAAAATATTGGTTTGAGTGGTTGACCAAGAATCTTGGAATTCTTGGGCAAAAGATCTTGGAGTTATTTATTCTTTGCTAATTGTTAGCAAAAGATCTTGGAATTCTTGGGCAAAATATATTGGAGTTATTTATTATTTGCTAATTATTAGCAAAAATATCTTGGAAGTTATTTATTATTTGCTAATTGTTAGCA
The DNA here is from genome assembly GCA_010110895.2 of Picea sitchensis. Lineage (NCBI taxonomy): Eukaryota > Viridiplantae > Streptophyta > Pinopsida > Pinales > Pinaceae > Picea > Picea sitchensis. Next base: position 108,226 of record SNQJ01S0050340.1, on the reverse strand, counting down.
AAATATTTATTATTTGTTAATTGTTAGCAAGGATCATGGAAACTATTCATTATTTAGGAAATTACTGTAACCACTATGGATTTATTAAATTCATAATTGGATTTATATAGATATTTGTTATTTCTAGTTTCCATTGAATTTATGTATAAAAGAGAGAACTCTCTTTAGAACAATGTTCGAATGACAATGGAATAATTCAATGAGTTTTTATTATAGTTTTATAATTTCCTTAGTGTGTGATTTAATTAATTCAGTGAGTTTTTATTTTATAGTTTTATGATTTCCTTAATGTGTGATTTAATTAATTCATTTGAGTTTTCATTTTTAATTATGATTTTATAATTTCCCCACCGTGCGATTTAATTAATTAATTAGATTTATTTTCTTTACATGTTTGTAATAGATTGATTTATTTTGATTAGCTTAATTAATTTATGAAATGAGTGTTAATGTAGAATAAATACATACACTCTGTTCTATGGAGGCAAGGCCCACTCCACTAGAACAAAGTGTCATGTAGCTTAGATGGTTTCTTTATTTCTTGTAATTTCACGTAAGATTTATTTTATTTAATTCTGTAACTAGTTTATTGGTTCAAATCGTTCATGCGAGGTTGTGCTTATGTTGGATTTCATTTATTTAGTTGTTTCTAATAAACACATTTTAGATTGGGTTGCATTCTTTTATGTCGTTGAATAACCATGCTTAATACAATGGCTATATTTGTTGGTTTGATTAATGACATCAATCATCTCGGAAAGGATTAGGCATTGATTTCGAAGACTTAGTTAATTTATTTTATAGCAAGTAGTTAATCAATTCCTTTCAGCACGTGTGATTCATTTTCATCAAGTTTGGTGTGAATTTCAATTTCTGCAAAAGTAATTTAGAGTTTCAATTCTGCAACCAGTTTTATTGCACATGTATAGGGTTTTTTCATAAGACAATTGAGTCATACTCCTGATACCTATGCAGCTTGTGTGTTTCTTTTCTGAGAGTGTGATTCAATTTCCTGCAAGAGTGATTTAGATTAGATATTCTTTTGTGTTGTGTGTTTCTTACCAATACCTGTAGTTGGTTGAAAGCAAGGATCTGAGGAGCCCACCACTTCTTAAGTGATTTACTTTCCTGTCAGTATGCTTTCATTTCTGCAATGTGTGCAAATGTGGATTTATGTCGAACTTTTCCATATCTTGATAATTATATATACTCCAAACAAAAATGTAATCATTGATACTATTACTACAATGCATAGAAATAATAGTTGTTCATGCATATACAGTGCATGCCAGTTCGCAAGTTCCATACAAGCCCCATATTGATAATTAAATGCACAATATTTCTAACTATCTTCTTGAGAAGTTATGAAGGTGATTAAAAGACCCAACACCTATGTCATTAAATTTGGATTAGAGGGATGGGCCGAATGTTTTCACGACGACTGCGAAAATTATGTGCTCTAAAAAATCACAAAAAATAGACTCAATGTCGAAATGTTGGAGTCGTCAATACAGTGTGTATTGGTGAAGAATGAAGATCTTCGTTGATACATCAACGATGGAATAACTTTGGAAATCACTGAAAAAGAGGAAAAAGGATTTTCAACGATGAAAGTGGATTCTTTGTCAAAACATTAGTGAGAAAAAATATTTTCTTCGCCGAAACATCAATGAGAAAAAATGTTTTCATCATCGATACGCCGGTGATAAAAGTGTTTTCTTTGTTGATACATTGACGAGAAAAGAGAATTCTTCACCAACAAATCAGTAAAAAAAAATAGTTCTTTACCGAAACATCGAAGGAAAATAAGTTTTTGGCTACCAACAAAGAAACGTTTCAGCGGAAAATAAGTTTTCATCACCGAAATGTCAGCTAAGATATGAGGTTCTGTTGCCAATATGTTAGTGAGAAAAATGTTTTCATCACCAATACACTAGCAAAAGGATGAGTTTTTCATCATTGATACATCAACGAGAGGATGTGGATTCATAGCCGATATGTTGACAAGAAAGGTGTATTTTTCACCAATACAACGATGAAAAATAAATGATTTCATTGTTGATAAAAGACTCTTATTGGCAAGGAAAAGACATTCATCACCGATATATCATTGGGGAAAAGACATCGTGACACTCATACATTGGTAGAAAATGATCTTTTGATGCTGAAACATCAACGAAAGGGATAGATCTTGATCGTCAATAAAGGAGGAAGAGAGAAAGGAGGGAAAGTAAATAAAGAAGAGAAGAAGAGGAAGATAGAAAGAAAATAAATAAGAGAAGAAGTGATAAAGAAAGAAGAGAAAGAGAGAAGGAAGGAAGAGAAAGAGAGAAGAGAAGAAAATGGAATGAGAAAATTGGAAATTTATTATAAAAAAAATGTATGGAGCCCAAAACTTATTTTGGGCATAACATGAGCATTTCAACTCAATTTTGGATGATATTTTAGGTGTCTATTAGCAGTGACGAGGGTTACAATAATGCCAGTGAGGTTCGTTAGTTAATTTTTCTTCCATTTTCTAAAAACGTGAAAGAGTGACTTTTGAAGGTTTGGGTAGTGCTTGGTAACCGAGGCCCACCTAAGTGTGAAACTTTTATAGATAGTTCAAAAAGAAGGAATGAAGATACTCATTTGGTCTCCCCAAAAAACTCGAAGGGAGTTAAAGTGGAGATGCCGAAATAGGGAAAAATCAACTATTTCGAGCACGTTTAGAGGATTTTTGAAATCTTTAGAGGAAGAAAAGGTACCCTAGATCACCTATCCAAAAAAAATTGTTTACTCATCAATCCATACAACTTTGTTTTTAGGGGATGTTTTCCAGTTTTGCTCCATTTAGGAGATAACCATTTTTGGTCAAAAATTCCAAGTCTAGAGGAAAACAAAAAGGGACAATTTGGAAAATTTAGACTATTGCAGAAGTCGGAGGGAGCGTTAGATCCTAAATATGAGAGTTGTTATGTATTCAAGGTCATGAATAATATCAATTCTTGATATTAAAGTTTTCCTGGTTCTTGCCATATTTTATTCTAGAGCGGGAAGAAGTCAGCCCTTGAGATTTTTGGTACTACTGAAATAGGTGCAAAATGAGTAAAATTGTTGATCTCAAAAAGCCATAACTTTCAACTCAAAAGTCAGATAGAGGAATGGGTACAACCAGCGAAAAGATAATTCAAAAGGAAATATGTTTGAAAGCTCAGAATTTTTATTAGTTTATCAACTATTCTTCGAAAAAACAAGGAAAAATGGGTTTGTAGCTTAAATTAATGACAATTTTATAATATGCTTAACTCCAAAGAATAATTGTTGCATGCACATTCCTTACAGACTGAGAGGTACAGGACATATATCTAGTCACTATATGAGGACTAGATATATGTATGTGTTGATAGGTCTGATTGGCCTATCAAGTAGGTAATGAAGAGTGTCTGATGGAAATCCCCAATTAGGCTTACTCTTGTTTGCGATAACACTTCTGACCATTATGTGGGCCTAGTTTCCACTCTAAATATTTTCAATTATGAATATGAGAACAAAAGTTTCTCAAATGAATTTTAATCTAAACTCAAAGAAACTATCTATGATTAATCTAAATTATTCTACCCTAACGTTATTCTATCATATCCTAATCAGGAGCAAAACTAACAATATGAGCACATTAAAATATGGTGTTATTAACGACATAAATAGTTCATACATTTCACTACAATATTAAGATAATAATGTTACAGGTAACATCACAATTAGTTGCAGATTTAGCTGATACATTATTGTTGTACTCATATGGAAATTATGAAATCATAAGCATCTCAAATATTTATGCAAAAGAAATTCATACAACAACATTCAAGAGCACTTAAATTACAAATATATGCACACAATAGTCTTTTAGACATTCACTAACATCCACAATCCTCAAAATGGTTCTTTCTCTTTATTCAATTAGAGGTAATAGTACTATATCTTGTGTACAAAGGGAAAAAGTCATTTCCTTCATATCTTAATCTTTCTTTTATTAAAATAAGAGTCTTTTCATTTCTAGTGACCGCTCTCTTCCCATTCTTGATTGTTCAAATTACAAATTATCTATGTAAAAATATTTATACATGATATGAAATGTAAAGCTATTGAACTAATCTCTTGGATTTCTTTTCTTCCATATAGGTGGTCAACAATTCATAGTTCCTACAGACTTCTTCCAATTTGTTCAATTACATATTTTCCAATTGCAACTCCCCATCAAACAACTTCATGATTACATCTCTTTTAATTTCTTGTTCAATCTTCTTCACATAGTATTTCACTGAAGTATTTAGTTTAATGGGATTAGATAAATACGTATGCCAAAGATCCATGTTCACCTTCTTGAGCTCACTTATTTCTTCTCTACTTGCATCTTTGTTTTCTATCACATATTTGAGTTTTAGCTCGCTAGGGCCTACCTCTTCCAAACATGCCATGTTCTCTATTCCAAAATATTCTAATATCTCGTCAGAAGAGTTCCAAATCCTAATACAAGCTTTAGTATCCATTTCTCGGGCTTCTTTAACTTCATCAAATATTTCTTTGTAAGAATCAGATAGAATTTGATTTTTATTTCATGTTTGTCACTGTATCTAGGCAGAGTCTCAGATGTTGAAGTATGCCTCTCCTGCTAGTCCGCTACTTTATAAAATGCATGTTGAGCCTCTTTATATTTACCCATTTTTTCATCTACATGTTCTTGTAGGATAACCAAGTCATCATAATGTCTCTGTACATCCCCCAATGTATGGAATATTTGTGATTGTACTTTCCTTAAGTCTTCATTTACCTTCATTGCTTCTTCTTGTATAAACTTCATAGCATTTGTTTCCTGGTTGTTATCTTCATATGTTGCAATTTTTCCTCCATGTCTAAGATATTATGTTTCTGAGTTTCTGACAGACTAACTTATTCATGGTACTATGTTTTCAACTTTGTTATTTCCTATGAATTCTTGTCCTTGAGATCATCAATTTCTATAGTGTGAGAGTACTCTTTTTCTTTTATTCCTCATGTAAAATCCATTTCCATCTAATCCTTTTGTTGTTTCAGCTACTCTTCTAATAAGGATATCTGAAATTCACAATGATCTAGTGCAACACACAATTCACCAACCATATTAAAATTAGCCCCTGCAAAAGAATGTAGGGCTAAAGTTGTTTCTATGGTATTCTCCTTAGGGTCACTTCCTAAAGGCCATGAAATAGACCTTTCTTTTGGATCTGAATCTATGAGTTCTTTTAGCCATTGTCATTTGTTCGACTTGGTAGCTATTCTCCTTTTCGTTTTTCTATAGAAGTATGTTCCTACATCTAGCATAGTGTCTTCGAACACTACAACATCTGTAGTGGAACTATTTAAACCAGTTGGTATAAAGTTCAATGGAGTTCCAGGGTTTATAGGAGTACCAGGCACATGAAATCTTTGAAATGAGTTTTGGGGGTACCTTTTCCTTGTTCTTCCTTTAGTTTCTTTGCAACAACCATTTCTTGCTCTTTCTTCTTGGTTTCCTTCCTCTCTTCTTCTTCTCTCTCTGATTTCTTTGTTGCTTTTTCCCTCTTTGCATCCTCTACTGCATGTTTCATTTGTTTCTCTTCTTCTTCCTTCTTGGCCATTTCCTTCTCTATTGTCTTCTTTACTAGTTCTTCTTTCTCTTCTTTCTTCTTTGCTAATTATACCTTCTCTGCTTGCTTCTGTTTATATTTTTCATTGGCCCCTAAGGCCTTATTGTATTGTTCTTGTTATTTCTTCTCCTGGAATTTCCTTCTTTCCTCTTCTTGAATGACATCTTGAGTTATTAATGTTTCCCATGATTATTTCATTTCTTTCCCCTATTCCTCCTCCAACAATCTTATTGTTTCCTTGTCTGTTCATCTCTGATCTTTAGTAGGGCTTCTTCAAATGACAAAGTTTCTCTGAAAACATCTTCTTGAGGTTCTTCTTGAGGTTCTTCTTGATGTTGAATTGGATTTACTAACCCCACACATTTTAGGTGACTCAACATTGTTTCTTTAGGGTCATATTGTCTATCTTTCTCTATGTACAAAATCAATTCTTTTAGGGCTTCTACCTCTTTCTTGGCATGGGGGACATTTAATAAGTTATGTGCTCCTATAGTTATAGAGAATCTTTGAATCTCGACCAATATCCTTTTGCATTAAGGGCTAATACAACCGTGATCCCAACATCCACTCTTTGGTATGCAATTTCCCTGATAACAAATTTATCATATGTATTTAGGGAGCAAATGTAAATGAGACTTATCAATATAAGTCTTCCAAAATCCCTCAAATTTTAGTGGACATGTGTATGTATTGGATCAAATTTAAAATTGATTATACCAATTTCATAGTCGAACGGTACTAAATTTCTTAGTTATGAAAAAAATTCTAAATGACTTGTTCAAATCAGTAACTTATAAACTCTAAAAGAGTTATTCAATTAGAGTCTTTTAAATTGATAATAACCCATCAATATGAACTTAAAAATTCGTTAAATTTTATGGGACATGCATATGTATTGGATCAAATTTAAATTAACTAGAATACAATAGTTTTATTTTTCATAAATGTCAAATAAGGTAGCTTACTCTTTCGGTGAAAGCCATTGAGAAATAATCGCCATTATTTCCATGTCGAGAGGGAAAACCAACTTCGACAACGATGTGTTCTGGGATCCATCTGGCTATAGCACGTCGTAGAATTTCACTGACTTTGTCTACCCACATTTTACATGAATCCGTTATTCCCTACAAATACCATGCATTCTCGATGTGGGAATAAGGACGATCGATCCTTTTGCCAATTATATTAAGATATGAAGAATGCCATTTCTTGTTATTCTCTCATTGTCGTGGTCATTTATTTATCTTTATCTGTTTCGGCTGTCATTTATTTATCTTTATCTTTATCTGTTTCGGCTGTCTCATGATAATTAGAGGATCTATCACAAGACCAAAACAAGCCTAACCCTTAGAAACAAAGACGCCCCCCTGAAGCCAAAACCTCACTCTAATGCCAAATGAAAGGAAATAAAAATGCGAGAGAGATAGAATAATCAATAACATAGAAACAACAAGATTTTATCCTAAAAAACCCTTGTGGTAAAAACTAGCTAATAATAGATCTATTATTTTCCTTGGCCAAACCTGGCCAAGTCAATGAACCTCCTGGCCCTATCAAAGCGATCTTTCACCTCTAAACTTTTGACACATTATAATAGAGTATCACCAGTCTTTTAAAGGTTTTCATTACATGTAATTCACGGGCTCTAAAACCACGGGTTACCAAAACCATGTGCCCCAAATCACCATTTTTGAGCTAACAACTTTGACAATTCTCTCGGGAAGACATCACCATCACACCTTTCATAATCATAGAACTACTCCCTATGAGGAGTCATATGAAAAGAGGCACCTGAGTTGATGAACCATGCCTCATGTTTTTACTATATACTTGTAGAAGCCAAATGCACATCCCCTCCTTCTCAAGAGGGATTATCTTCCATAGAAGTAGTATCATCTATCCCTTTATCACTCTCAACACTTCTTCATCTACGTTTTTTCTTAAAATAATTTGGTTTACCCATTTCCAACATACTTTCTATAAAGGATCCTCTAGAGATTTAGATCTCCCTCCTGTAAACTTATTTATTCTATCTTTGGAATGACCCCTTATTGTCAAGTCATCTGTGCTATGCTCTCCCATTGATTTTCTTCTCATTTATTCTAATAACAAGGATGCAACTACATCCTCAAACTTTAATGCAAACCCTTGATTGGTACTACATCCTCAAACCTTAATGCAGAATATTGATTGGTATTATTTATGTCATACTACTTTATGCCTCTCCTAAAACTTCTCTTACTTGATAACAATATAAGAAAATTTAATCTAGTGGCTATTGATGAATCATGAATCATATAATAACACAATTTATATATATATATATATATATATAAAACTTAATCTAATGGTTATTGATGGATCCTATAATAACACAATTTAAATGAGTATATATATTGGACTTGCTAACCTTGAAAAATTTAATGCACACAGGAACAAAGGTGTAAAATAAAGTGAAGGTAAATGCTTACCATGATGTGGAAAAATCGTGCACAAAGAAAAGTTATAGGAAAAACAAGCACTAAATATATCTTATAACTAGATGTTATAAGTAATATAGTTGAAAAAAGAACAACTAAAATCTAGGAAACAATATCATGCCATTTGTTGTGGCTCCATTGCCATTACCACTTCTAGACCTCTAAGCCATTGTAGTTGTATGCTCTCTCTTCTTATACCCTTCTTAAGAAATGTACACAAATTTTGTGCCTAAAGAACTTTGTGCCATGGCCTTCTTTGACTTTAGCTACCACACAAAGCTTAATCCAAACACTGCCACACCAAATCCAACATGATTCTTTTCAAGTTATTCTTAATCTCTTATGTAAACTATTATTTCCTCCTAAAGGTTCAAATCGAGACGAAAATCAATATAAACTAGTCATAGAAAAGGAACTCCAAACACTTTTACTATGTGGATCTGGATCTTAGTATTTCAGTCCATTAATTTTCAATGCACATTGATATACAATATTGGCTATAGAATTATTCCTTTAAATGAAAAATAAGTAAATAATCAAATTTTCAACCTTTTCCACAACATATTGATCAAGAATAGAATTTAGTGAAGTAGATTTGCTCCTATGTTCCTTTTATATGTTGTATGTGAGACCAAATAATAAAATAAGAAAATAATTGTATTTCTCAAATTCTTAAAAACTTCCAGAATGTACTCTTCTAAAGTGTTCTCCATTATACGATCTTCTTTTATGAGAGCCTATATATGTATTTTTTCTCTTACATAAACTGTGCAAGCACGAGTAGATTCAGAAGGTGTAGAGATGAAGCAAAAGGAGTAAAGGTAAATCTTGATGTATTTATTTGCTAATAAGAAATTAAAGGTTGATCATTTCCCCATGGTTTTTCCCTGCTGGGTTTTCCACGTAAAATATTTGGTGTTCTATTGTTCTTTCATTGTCATTTTTATTATTAGTTATCTTAGATCTATCTAAGTGTATTTCATATCTATATATTTTATCTTCATATATATTCATGTGGGTTAGAGATCTATATAATTATGCTTTGGATCTTTACATGTGGGTTAGAGATCTATGTAATTATGCTTTGGATCTTTACATGTGGGTTAGAGATCTATATAATCATGCTTCATATCTATTAATGATAATATCAAATCTATATGTGTGCATTAGATCTATAGAATTTTATTTTAGATCTATGGTTTATTGTTGTTTTTAACATATCAAATGGTATCAGAGCAAATGTTTTTTGGAGATCTTGTGTGCGTAGGATCCATTTATAGGTGACTGCAATGGAGCATATGATAAATATTGAAAAGCTTATCAAGGAAAAATTCACCATATGGAGGTCAAAATGGAAGATATACTAACCTTGAAAGATCTACAATTGTTGATTGAGGGAAAATAAAAAAACCCTCATCAATGAATGATGAAAACTAGTTGAAGTTAGATAGAAAGAAAATAGCTACTATTCAACGGTATTTGGCAGGCATAGTATACTTCCATGTCTCGCAACAAAAGACAGCCAAGTCCTTATGGAAAAATCCTCATGATCTATATGAATGAGATACAATGATCAACAATTTTTTTTTATGATTCAGAGATTATTTAATATCGAAATGAAGGAAGGGAGTTCAATGGTTGAACACTTAAACGAGTTGCACATAGTATTGAACCAGCTCACTTCATTGAAGATTGTATTTGATGATGAGATCCAAGCACTTCTACTCTTGAGCTCAATTCCAAACACTTGGAAGAACTTAGTTTTCACCATAAGTAATGGGACACCAAAAGGTAAATTTGTTCGACAACACATGTATTCCAACATAGGATGAACACCTTCAGTAACCACTCACACAACAATATCAAATATCAACACATCGATGTTTTGACGTGGTAAAACCCCTACGGGAAAACATCAATGTCCCCAGCCAACGCGACCACTTGGAGCTGTTTATTAATGCAAAAGAAAAAGATTACAGAGAGATTTTACAAGAGAGTTTCTCATAATCGATTATCGACAAATGACCCTCCATGCTCTTTAAATAGATATCATGGACCAATAAGGTGTTAAGCCACATATCAATGGATGTTAATATCGAGGAGAATATGAATCATCGGATCACTCTATGTCGGGAACATATAGTGACTATTGTATTTCTTAACTACAAATGGATACTATTGCATACTAAAGAAACATACTAAGAAACACACTTTTACCTAATGACACATTAGACCAAGTAGATTTTAACTAACTCCTAAGTGTCTAAATATCCTAACATCCCCTCTTAAGAACAACTTGGGATAGGATTGAAGGATTTACAATAGTGGCACAATAGGAGAAGGAAGGAGGCATTAGAGCCTATCTCCCCTTGATGACAACTTCCTAAAATCCTAACATAGATTGAAGTTTAGGAAACTTCACTTCTGTAAGAGACTTTCTGAAAATGTCTGCCACTTGATATTCTGTAGGGAAAATGAACACTTCAATAACTTGCTCATGAATGAGCTTTCTGATGAAGTGCATGTGTAGCACGATGTGTTTGTTGCACTGATGTTGAACTGGGTCTTTGTCGAGCTTGATGGGACTCTAATTGTCGCACCAAAGGTTGGTTGGATGTTTCTACTGGAATCCAAACTCTGAAAGAATCCGTCGAAGCCATAAGAATTATTGACTTGCATTTACCATTGCTCAGTACTCTGTTTCTATTGAAGAAAGTGAAATAGCTTGTTGTTTCTTACAGGCCCAAGTGTTAGGTCCTAAACCAAGGCCGAAAACATAACTTGTAGTAGACTTTCGATCATCAGGGTCATCAGCCCAATCTGAATCAGTGAAACCAACCAATAAAGGAGCCCCCTTGAACTGTAATGTATCTCGAACTAAACTGTACCATGGACATACCAAAGTATCCTTTTAGTTTCTTTCAGGGGGTGTTTGCATATACTAGGAAACAAGACCAACAACAAAGGAAAGATCAGGACGAGTATGATTCAAGTATAAGAGGCTACCAACTAACTGACCATACAAGGTGGCATCAACTTCGGGATAAGTATAGGTGGAAACATGCTTGACTCTAGACTGGAAGGGAGAAAGGGCTAGTTTACAATTGTTCATGTGAAAGAGATGAAGAAGGCCACAAGCATACTTAGATTGGGAAAGAAAAAATGCTTCAATGGTTTGCAAAACTTGGAGGCCAAGGAAATAGTGCAAAAAGCCTAAGTCTTTCATTTAAAATTTCTTCATAAGGATGGTTTTCACATGGTTTAAAATTTTTGAGTCACTACCAGTAAGAATAAGGTCATCAATATAAAGGACAAGGATTATGAGATGGCTTCCTACTTTCTTGATATAGACATTATGATCATAATGGCATCTAGAGAATCCAGTGGCAATAAGAAATTTGTCCATTTTGGCATACCAAGCTTGGGGAGTTTGCTTAAGACCATAAAGAGATTTCTTAAGGCAAAAAACAAGGCTAGAGTCATTCTGGACATAGCCAAGAGGTTGTTCAATGTAGATTTCTTCTTGCAAATCTCCATGCAAGAAGGCGGATTTAACATCCATCTGATGGACCTCCCATTTATGTGAGGTGACAAGGGAAATAACAAGGCAGATATAATTCATTTTGGTTATAGGGGCAAAGGTTTAATTATAGTCAATTCCTTAAACTTGGGAAAATCCTCTGGCAACTAACCGAGCCTTGTGTCTTTCAACACTTCCATCTGATGCATACTTAGATATGTAGACCCATTTACATCTGACAAGTTTTCTTCCTTTTGGAAGAGGTAGAAGATCCCAAGTATCATTTTCCATTAAAGAACAATACTCTTCATTCATTGTTGTATCCCAATATGGATGAACTGAATCTTATGAAAATGTCTCTAGATCACAAGTCACTGAAACTTGATCCAAAAGAGAAGAGGCTCGCTAGAACTGTGAACGTGTCCAACATTTAACTAAAGGATCACCAACAATATCACCAACTGCTTCTCATGTTGAACGAACCCATCTATGAAGCGATGGAGATGGAGCTGGTGTTGGTTCATGTTCAAAGGACTCATCTGGAGGAAGGTGAGTAGGCGGAGGTGGATTTTCATCCTCATTGTCATCATCTGAAGAAGAATCCATAATAGGAACAGAACAAGGCACAAAGGTCAAATATGGCTCGTAGGCCGAAGAAGGAACACACGTCGAATTAGGCTCGTAGGAAAAATAATGCACAAACGTCGATTTAGGCTCGCAATCCAAGAGATTTTCATCAAATTTAACATCTCTTCTAATAATAATTTCATTACAACGTGGTCGAAGAAGTCTATAACCTTTGACATCTTCAGAATTACCAAAAAATATAAACTTCTCACTTTTAGGCTGCAATTCTTTCCTTTTCTCATCAGGAATGTAAGCCCATGCTATACTGCCAAATACATAGAAGTGACTTACATCTGGTTTAATTTTAGTCCAAGATTCTTCCGGTGTTATATTTTTAAGATCTTTTGTGGGAGTCTGATTTACTATGTAATTTTCACAGTTGATGGAGTTCTCCCAATACTTTAGACTTACTCAGTTAGATTGGATCATACAATTAGCCATTTCTTTTAATGTGTGGTTATTTCTCTCATCAACACCATTTTGTTGTGGTGCATATGGAACAATGTGTTGCATTTGGATGCCCTGTGTAGTGCAATAACTTGTAAAATTATTGTTCACATATTCGCCTCCATTATTTGTTATTAACCTTTGAATTTGATGTCGAGATTTCTTTTCTACAAGGGCCTTGTAGGCCAAAAACTTGTCAAAAAATTCACTCTTAATTTTTAATAAGTAAACCCAAGTATGTCTGGAAAATTCATCAATGAAAGTTAAGAAATACTTTCACCCAAAAAAAGAAGGAGAAGAAAGTGGACCATACAAATCATTGTGAACAAGATGCAAAGGGCCCGAGGCGTGCCAATAGACACATTTGTCAAAACTATCCCAATGATGTTTGTCGAGACCACAACCAACACAAAAACCATCTTTGCATGAAACATAAGGAATACCAGTCACCATCTGTTTATTACATAGTTGCGGCAATGAGCGATAGTTTAGATGACCAAACTGTTCATGCCAAAGTTTTCTCAAGTCATCGCTATGAGCAACAAAAACCTGTTGATACTGAGAGGGGGGTGAATCAGTATCCAGTACAATTTAAAAACCTTTTTCAAATTATACTTAAAACATTCAATTATATCCAATGAGCAATGAACAATAGTATAAGAGTTACACCAATACACCACAATACACCATGCACAATACATGAGAAATAATCAATAGTTTTTGTTCAAGGGAAGT
>SNQJ01S0050340.1:83923-94762 GCA_010110895.2 Picea sitchensis | reverse complement strand
CTTTAGTGTATATGTGTTTGTTAGTATGGTAGTTTTCTTTCTTCATTTCTTAAATTTATAATCATCTGGTTGGTTCAGTGAGGCCTTTATTTGTTGGAGTGTATTCATTATTATCTTCACCTGAGTGAGGTTTGATGGTTCCTTGGATTGATCCACTTTGAATTTATTTCATTCAAATCATTTTGCTAAGTTACCAAGCTCATTCCCTTTACAATCAGGGAAAGACTCTTGGAGTGATAACAAATTGGCATCGTTGTCGGGTAACATAAGTGAGCTAGTTTCCCTGGGAGAACAACACAGATCAGACTCTTGATGGTAAAAAAGAGAAGGACATAGAGATCGACTGTAATCATCTTCCTGGTGACTCCACGAATCAACGACTCCACTGGGAAGGATCCAATTGACAGAAAATGAAGGGGAATAAATGTAAATCCATGTATCAGTTTATGAGCCTTCTTCATGATCTGTTGTTGTTCTTTATCATATCATTTTTGTGTTTCCCTTCACACATTAAAATGGTCATCTTATGTTTTTTATATTCGGAGGATCATCATCATCCTTCTTTTATATATCCATCTTTAAAAGAAGAATATTTGCATACTGCCTGTATTGTAGATGTTGATTCAATATTTTCACCTATGCATGTTCATAAAGATGATATTTGTATTCAAATGCCTCCTGATTTTGAGTAGCCATGTAACCTTGCAGAGGTCGAAACTGATTCAAAACCTAACCATATTTCATCACCTTTTATCATTACTACTGAGCCTTGTCATCATCTTGTTTATCCTCATGATTATCCTACTGCTTTCCAAACTAGAATCAGAATGAAGATGTTCAAGATTTTAAGGCTGCCATACCTCCTTCATCCTTATCCTCTTGATTTCATTGAGTATCATCCCTGATTTTCTGGAGATGATCAGGTTACAGATGAGAGGCATTTGGGATCCTTTGAAAATTTTGTTGATCAATTTGAGATTATACATGATTATGTTGTTATGAGGTTGTTCTCCAAATCTTTATTTAGAGATGTTTTTGTATGGTTTAAGAATTTGAGGGCTGATTCGATTGGTTCTTGGATCGAGTTGTCTAAAGTTTTTTCAAAGAATTGGGGTGAGAACAAATCTTTTGATTCGTACCTCGCTGATTTTTATGCCTTGAGGAGAGAGGAGGAAGAAGCTTTGTCTATATTTAACAAAAGATCTTATAACATTTATTATAGCATGCCCTTGGAGATCCAGACTACTGAGATCACTGCCATGGTATACTATGTTATGGCGAAGCATTCAGAGCGTGTCCTTATCCTGTTAGAAAGGAGGTCTTTATCCTTATCATGTTTATTTGAATATGCCCAAGAAATTGAGGAGAACATTTGTGCTTCTAAGAGAGTTCGAGATGTAGTTTAATTTGAAGATATGCATGCACAGGAGCAAGGAAGTTGTTAGTATGTTTCCATTTTTTACAAAGAATATAGTGAGTATGAAGTAGATCTTGAACAACAGAAAGAGTGAGAATATATGTTAGATTGGGAATTAGATTATCCAGTGTTTGCAGATGTTCCTATGGACAGGTATGCATGGCAAGTTGATGATAATTTTTCCAACCATTTTGATCTTGAAGTAACTGATGATTGCATAGGTAATTTAATGTTTCTAGATGATTATGATCAATGTGATTTAAACCCTATTCTATAACCATCTTGTGATCATGATTTCGAAGAGAGAGTTGTTGCTACTAATGATCAAGATTTGATCACAAGAGAACTAGAATGTCATCTGTTTGCAAGCAGAGAGGCATTCATGGATGAGGTGTTCATCGATCTGTATATTTATGATATTGGTTTCAAGGATCTGGTTGCAGCCTTGATGGAATCATATGGTTCAAATTACGTGAAAATTTCATATTTCTTTTACTCATCATCGCTTTCGAGTGAGTATTGTTTCTGGAAGGAGTTTTTATCACTGTTGTTACTTTTAAAACATCATCTATTGATCAGTGGTATGGATGAAATATTTTAAGTTTTGAAACTACTTGAATGGTTGTTATGGAATTCTGCCTTTACTTGACCAGTTGTAGATCTGGTTAGAGTAGGGTAGTGTAGGAAATAAGCTCACTTCTCGAGCATGTGATTTCTTTTAGATTTTCAGCAATGACAGTTAGTTTGTTGGAATAAAGGTTGGTTTTGAAGATGTTCAGAGAATGGTTGACTATTGACTCCATAGCCCAATGGAAAGGCCACTGAAACTGCTAGGTTCTTGGAGCCTCGCAAGGAGGTCTCCATCCTAGTAGGAGCCAAATGTTAGCACTTAAATTGTTGTTTTAAATTTTTGAGGTACTTTCATTTGCTTGAGCTTGATTTGTTGACTTCCCAGGTCTTTTGTCATTTGTCATAATCTTTGAATCTTCCATAGAGCCTTGAAAAAACTGATTTAATCACTTTTTCCCATAAACCCTTTGGCTTTACTCTTTTGACCTGCAATACAAAAAAATAAAAAATACAAATACAAATAAATTGTATTTAATTTCAAACCCTAATTCACTATATATATATATATATATATTAAGTATCTATTCCAAATTCCATATATAAACCAATACATATGCCTAAGTCTACATACTATACAATAGGACTTTTTAAAGCCAAACAAGGCCTCTTGGGTTTGTGGCTTTAATCAAAATTTTTGGGGGCCACAAGCCAGTTATCATGTTAAGACAAGCCACAAGTCAACACACAAAGCTAAGTGCAAGCGTCGAGCTCCATACTCCACTCATCTAATCAATAAGCTTATGTGGGCCTTCGCATATATAAAGGCTATCAGTTTTAAACACCCTATGCATGTGGGATTATTGTGTTGAGCAAAAATATAAAAAATATAATAAAAAATAAGTATACACAGGCTTTCCATTTTTTGTGCTTTTGTCAGTATACGCAGGCTGTAGTGAGTCAACTAGTGTATACACACGTGCAGTAGTGGAGCAGGACACATATGCATTCAAAAAAGGGTGTTTTTAAGAAGTTGTTCAGTAGTGGCTTGGAAAAAATGGAAAGTGAGATGGCCTAATGCCAGGTATGCTTGTCTGGTGCAATTTAGGGTTATAACAGATGCCCCCCTAATGTGTGAGGTCAGAAGAGCATCTGATGGCTGAGATACATTACGAATATTCACCAAAGTACGAAGCGAGTGAGCCCAGGGACTGGAGTTCGGGAGGTGCCATCTGCAAAAATAAAAATTATTTCAACGAGGCAGGCATACCCATGATCGGAATGAAATAACATCATGGCTGCCAATCAAATACACTGCAGATCCATGTCATATAACTATATAAAGTGTAGCCACGAGCAATACACAACGGATCTACATCTCGAAATAAAAAAGATATACATGTATTGTATCCATCTTCAAGAGGCTAATAATGCCTGATGGCTAGAGATGAAGTCTTCATAGATCAAGAAACAACTTCAAAAATCTTCATAACTTGGGTACAAGTGTAATATGAGTGTACGACTTCACTACCCAGAGGTCTTTGACAGCTTTTCAGGAACAGATTAGAGGATCATGATGATTAAGATGATGGCGTCATTGATTTTGAACAAGGACTTGATTTGGCTTTTGGGATGGCCGGGTATGAGGGCAAGAGACAAATTGCAGAATGGTTGACTCAAGCTTGGTAAAAAATTCCCTTGGACAATAGCACAACTAATCATGAGACTTAAGCATCATGGTATTGACATAAATTCACGATGCAGGAGGCAACATAAACTCTCCATATGTTTGGAATAATAACCAAACGGAGGAGGACACAGCTCTATGTAGTGAGAACATCTTCCTAAGGTCATATTAAAACCCATAGCTTGATGACAAATGAAAGGATGTGCTTTGTCCAAGGGTGACTCATTGTACTGCCAAGAAATAGAATACTTTTCACTTCCTCTTTTTCGGGTATATGTGATTTTTTTTTTTTGGTCTTTTTCAATATTTTTGGAAAGCTTGAAAAAGAATAAAAGAATGCTACATTATAAAGGAGGAATGAGTTTCGTGGATTTTACTAGTTCCAAGTGCAAGGAACACACTGATGCTCCGAGCAAGGAGACATATGCAAGAAAAGGACACTCGGAAAAATTCCTCCAAGGGTCAAGGTGTCAAGATGCAAAGGAAAAGTGATACAAGGCTTGCGTTATAAGGCATGCTTCAGATGGTTTAGTTGAGAGCAACATGGATCCGGCATTAGGCCAAAGACACAAGAATGCAAATGTGGTTAAGAAAACACAATGATAACGTCCTTCGATGTAATTTTAATGAGCCCAGAAAAGGTAAGCTCAATGGTTTTTCATGTTTAGAGAGTCTGAAAAAGCATAAAAGGAGACTCTACTGAGGTACCTTTTTCGAAGGTAGTCTAGTCAGTTTGAAAAAGGGGTAAACTAGCACCGAAAATACGTCTATTCAAAATCATTTTAACGAATGTGACAAGGACAAGATCACTCGACAATATTTTCATTTTTAAGGATTCTGAAAAGAGCTTAAGTGTGAAGGAACAAGGTCACTCAACAATCTTTTCAATTTTAGGGAGTCTAAAAAGAGCTTAACTATGGACTCCGTGGGGGTTCCTTTTTTGTAAATTTAGTCCCTTAGGCCCGAAAAAGGGTTAAAATTATACCTGAGGATACTCTTCTAGAGAATCGAGGCTCCTAGAGTATAGATTTGTTTGTACAGTTGACCATCTAGACTGAAAAAGGGGTAAACTACCGCCAAACAGATGTGCCTTCAAATTTCAGTTTAACGAGCGTGAAGGGAAACAAGATCACTCGACAATCTTTTCATGTTTAGAGGGTCTGAAAAGGGCTAAAAAGAAGACCCATTATGTTTTGGGAGTCCCAAGGATGAGGTCAAGAGTGATACTGAATCATGCAAATGAGGTTCAAATTCATAATCAGGAAAAACCAATAAGGACTCCCAAGCCTATAGTCATTAGTGACGGCATGGACACCAAAATGCGACCAGGATCTACCTAGGCCATCCATGTTAAGGTAGGCTCTACCATGAAATTACGACACTTATAAAGAAACAATGAGGGTTCTGTGTTGCAACATGGTGGGGTCAATCCTATGGCATAGTGATAAAGACAACGAGATGAAGAAAGTGGATGTGGAATCCCAACTTAAATGCAACAAGTTGGAAAAATGACTTTTTACCAAAGGACCTTTAAAAAGACCTAAATCTCCAAAAAATTTATCAATACCCAAAGTAACACTTATCGTAACAATCCATAGAAAACTCCTGAACCATACTAAATGATTTTCAAATTAGAAAAAATAGCAAAAGGGTCCAAAAAACGACAAAAAGGGGCCAAAAAAGTCTATAAATAGAAGTTGGCAACTCATTATCACTATTGTTTTTTGAGAAATTGACTAAGAAGCCAAAAACACCCCTTTGTGAAAAAAGTTGATTCCAGTAGATTCAGTGGATGAGACAAACTTCCGATTGGACCAAGTAAGTACATACTAACCCCCCTTGCATCTCAATACTTTATTTAAGCATTTCTTTTTGTTTTTTGAGGGGGCACTGACCTTTAAAATGGTCGGCCCTACGTATACGCAGGCTATCCTATGACAGCCATCATATGCCCACATGCAGAGAAAATACTGCACGCGGGCATACACAATTGTGTACACTACAGCCCGCGTATACCCTCCAACATATGAAAAAAATAAAAATATACAAGAGATAAACCCTCCTGAACTTGTCAATTGCAAGATGTATGTTCACTGGAGAGAGAGGGAGCATGAGGACTTTGATTTTGTGGTCTCAGAAAACCCTGATGTTGTTGCTACATTTTCTCAATGTGGATTATTTAAGTTCTTCGAAAGTGCATTTATGTGGGCACAACCTAGGCTGTTGAAATGCCTTGATAGATTACTAGCACCCGGGTGCAGAGGCATTCATTCTGAGGGACAGTTCTTTACTCCAAGGACTGAAGATATCTATTTTCTGACTGGCCTCTCAACGAGAGGGGAACCAGTCAACCTTCACACTTTTCCTTCCAGGACTCACAACACAGCGGAGTTGATTGGACTCCATTGTGAAGCTGGCATAAACAAAGTGGGCACTCAGGTGCTGATTCATAAGATCAACAACCTATCATTGAAAGTGATAGTTCTACTTATTGGGCAGATCATTGGATCTGCAGCTCTACACTAGGCTTCTCGGGCACACATGAATTGTGCGGTCCAATGCTTGAATGCACAGTTTTTGACTGGAACACCACATTACAAGACTGCATGAAAAGGAAGTTGACAGAGTGTCGTATGCAGACGCACAAAAACTTTGGGTTTGGTACTATCCTTTGTGCTTTCTTCTTGGAGAGGGTACCTAGTCTAAGTCTAAGGGATATTGTATGAGGGCATGTAGTTTCTTCTCCAGTAGTAAACATATAGGTAATGTTTTTGCCACGACAGGGGGGAGGGAGGACTATTGAGGCCTTCGATGACAAGTTTTTCGATTGGTGGTCTCATCAGATCCCGGCTATAGAGGACTACCCATATGCTAGGATCGACTTCTCTAGGGACCCTGACATGGCCGTACCTCCTAGAGTGGAGCGAGGAGAGCTAGGTATGCTTGTTTTTCAAAGTTATTTAATTTTTATGTTTTTTCATATATAACATTTTTTTGTATAGCAGAGTATTTGACACGTATGTATCTATTATGTACAGATGTGGGACCGGTGCATCCAACAGATTTCTCAAGGACGAGACGACATCCTCGACCAGAGGTAGGACCAACTGTGGTAGCAGGAGGGTCTCCAGCCGTAGATGCCGAGAGGGTACTGAGACAGGTAGAGATAAATCTCACCGCTCTCACTCGTACAGTTCCTATGGAGGAGATCGAAGATCTCCCACCATCCATGCAACCTCATGTAGTTGGGGTACCACAGACTTGGGTCCATGTTATCACTCCAGGAAACTCTCCAATGCTGTAAGTCAGAGATGCCTAATAACTTAATCTTTTGGTAATTGTTTTCTCAACAATAAGTGTGGGTTTGGATCAAGTCAGAGGACTGAATAATTTCTCACTCAAAACATGCATGAACACATTTAGATGGACAAGGATTTCAACCAAAAATGTTCAGAGAGTTTACAAGTAAATGGATGTATGGAGAAATAACTATTATATCAGCAAAATCACATATAAAGCATATATGAATGGCCAATTACAATAATCACCAGAATACTTGCAAATTTTAACTTATGAATGCAATGATAAGATGACAGTTATCGGGCATAAACAAGCATAACAACATGAATATAATATCCGGGTGCAAGTACAGAATAGATAAGAAGACGAAATCTGAACAAGTTATGGCAAAAGAATCTTGTATTACTTAATATGAAAATGAGAAGTTTGAGTATGTAATATGAAAAAAGTCTCCAAAGTCGAACCCTTAGTTCCTATTCTACCTTTAGCTTTATAGCTTTACAATGCAATTTTGAGATCCTGAAAGTATGGATCAAATATGCTAAAGATATAAAGTCAAAATTTAGTTTGCAAAAGATATGGAATGATCCCCAAAAATGAGGTCAATCCCATATTTCATGGTCTTCATCTCTTGTAGAGTAATGGTGCAGTGCAGGATAGCCTTCCAAGGCTAAGTGATGACTCTTCCAAGAGATACAAATTCGAATTTGTTGATGTGAGTAAGCATCCTGATTTTTTGCCTTTGTCAAAGGTACCAAAAATGTTTGAAACACCTCTTCTTTCCATTATCCATCAAAAATAACTATTGGATTTGACTTGACAATTCATCAAATGTCCATTCGAAGAGGTTTCAAACCATTCCAACTCAAAAAACTTCAATCTGTGCAAAAATTCGATCATTCTGGCAGTGACAGGCTTTCGGTGGTTAACCTAGAAGGCTCCTGAGTGGATTAACTACCGAAATCTCTGTTTTCAGTGGTTAATGAACAGTCGTCCTATTCGCCTAAACCACCGAAACTTTGGCTTTGAGAAAACTTCAAAATTTGCAAAAAAGATTCCCTTGATTCTTTGCTGAATGTTCAAGGTTTTTTGGACAATGCAACCCTTGTTCGTGCAGATATGCGAACTTCAACTGGCTATGTGGAAGGCTCTGGTGTATCTACCATGGTTGTAGCTATGTTAGCTAGAGTCTCCAAACCGGTTTTCTCCTATGCTGGCGATTGAGACTCTTTTAATTTCAACCTTAGAATTCTAAGTTATCTGTATAGCTTCATGTTCTCCCTTAGCAATACCTTGTTCCTGTCTTTGATATTGTCATGCTTCTCTTTGAGGGTTTGGTTTATTTTGAAAATCTCTGCATTTCTTTTAGTCAAGTCTGTATTATCCTTTTTAAGAACTCTTTCCAAGATTTCCATTTCATAGACTTGTTGTAGGAGTTTACTGATTTTCCGTGCCCTAGATGCTTTAGGCTTACTTGAAGAGGCTTTTGCCACTGGTGGATTGTGTGCCTCTGGAGGAGTTGGTGAAGGTAAGTTGGAACAATCGTCTACAACTTGTCCAGCCTGTACATTACCCTGTGTCTCTGCTAACTCTTGTTCTGGCTCTGAATCACTATAGGGTAGGTTTAAAGGGTTACTTCCTGTAGCAGAGCCCTTGGAATGCTCACCCTCAAACTATAACTTTCTTTTGATTCTTTTCTTTTTAACAGAGGATGATTCTATCGGATCTCTTGGTGGTGAGATACCCTTCTGTTTTCAATGACTGCTTTTAGGAGTAATAGTCTTCTTAGTGTCAACCTTTTTACCCTTCTCCTGCTGTTGCCAATCAGTCTGGATCATTCCAGAAGAGGAAATAGTTCCAATCTACCTGCCTTTTCTTCAATGACTCTTTGACAATAAGAGTAATGAGTCCTTGATGAGACCATCTGCTTGCCACCTTAGTGGGATTGGCCTTGACCTGTTTAGACATTTTCGTGAGGGCTTTGTGCAAGTAAAATGGTAAATTGATGGGAGATCTCCCTGTGAAATGATTTAAAAACTTGAAGCGGTAGAACATGACTCTGTTGTATCTACCTTCATAGGTGATATAGACAAATATAGCCTTCAAGAGAGATTTCCATTTAGGTTCTAGATAAGACATTGGTATTTCTTTTTTCCATGTAAGATCTTTATGCAGAGGCTATAGGTAGGACCTAAACTCAATGTTTGAAGGTATCGTTGGTTTGAACCAACAATCACATGTTCTAGGAAGACCTGCGAACTCAGCTATGGCTGCCTCATCAACCACAAAATGTTCCTTTCCCACTGTTGTTGTTCTTCCATCATACGAGCTAGCAAAAGTCTTGGATACCTGTTGATGAAAATCTGCTAGTTTTTCACAATAGGTATACACTCCAGTCTACTTGAATAACTCGACCACCTTAGGGTGCGCCTCAAGGTACCAAAATCCATCCACTTCAGCCCTAAGAACTGGACCTACTTTCGACATTAGTAAATGCTGACTGTACCTGTGATTAAGGAAAACTACATGCCAGGGAGACAAAGACTCTATGATTTAGGATGATAGAGAATATGACTCATAGAAGAGAAAATGGGATAGGGTGACACAGAGTTCGGATCACAAAGCTCAAACACTAATCGAGTTTAGGCAACAAACTGACTGAAAGCATGCCGAAAATTTCGAGTTTCGGTGGGATATTCATTTAAACTTAAACAAGATGGGTTTTGAACTTGCCTAATTAATCGACCTGGCTTGATTGGTATGACGATTGGCTTGAGAGAAATTTTCTGGACTCTAATTGTGCTCGATGATCACCACAGGAAATGGGATTATGATCTCTGGAAATGCATTTGTTTGATGAAATCATGGACTCAAGACTATCTCAATAACTCCCGAGTTCAAATTGATAATGAATGAAGATTAAATGAGAGATTTAACGGGGTCATAATGGATTGTGTACTTGTGACTGGAAATGGTGAGAGGCTATGTGACTAATCATTTTTGTTAGTCAGGAAACATGCATGAATTTCTGTATCATCGCTGAGTCTTAATTTTGAAAAGACAAATGCAGTTGAAAGGACAACATGATCTCAATTTTCGGATAGATATAACCAGAATGTGCATACCTTACCACCTTCATGAGATTTCGACGGTTACGTTTCCATCATTTCACCAACTGATAAATGGCTCGTGCGAAAACACGGGCTTTTCATTTTTCTCATTGAAATATTTTCGGTAGTTAACCGCACTTTTGCTTTTCCCTCTTAACTACCGGGAACAAAGGCTTTCAGTGGTTAATGAGCGTGTTTTAGGCTTGTCTAAACCATCGAAACCTAAGATTCTGACTTTTTCTTGACCAAACCAAGTCAAAAATTCTTTCTGAGCTTATTTACAGAAAATAGACTCTCTAACCTACCTACAAAAATTTAGGAATAAATTTTGGACCACAACCTATCACCTCAAAAGAAAAATTTCCACCAATTTATTTGAGGAGATAACACTAGCTCCTATTGGGGATGAACACCTCCTTGTGAGGTTTCAAGAACCATATAACCAATGCCTTTCCTGAAAAGAAAACTAAAAACTATCTACTAGTGTTTCCATTGGGCATGGAGTTATTCTGTAAAAATAAAAGCTAAAATTAAAATTACAATGTCCAGGCTTCACAGCCTTAAACAAAATAGAGTTTCAAAAATTGTCTGTTTACCGGGCCACCGAACATTTCTTCACCTCCCAAATTCTGCAGAATGAATGTGTTGTTATTCTATACTTGGGTTATCATGAAAGGACTGGTCCATAAAGAATCGAACTTGTTATGCTTGCCTTTATCCTGTCTAAGAGCATCCCATTTTAGAACCCAGTTACCAAC
>SNQJ01S0050340.1:63001-77053 GCA_010110895.2 Picea sitchensis | reverse complement strand
TCTCTTGTAGAGTAATGGTGCAGTGCAGGATAGCCTTCCAAGGCTGAGTGATGACTCTTCCAAGAGATACAAATTCGAATTTGTTGATGTGAGTAAGCATCTTGATTTTTTGTCTTTGCCAAAGGTACCAAAAACATTTGAAACACTTCTTCTTTCCATTATCCATAAAAAATAGCTATTGGATCTGACCTGACAATTCATCAAATGTCCATTCGAAGAGGTTTCAAACCATTCCAACTCAAAAAACTTCGATCTGTGCAA
Organism: Picea sitchensis; assembly: GCA_010110895.2. Classification (NCBI taxonomy): domain Eukaryota; kingdom Viridiplantae; phylum Streptophyta; class Pinopsida; order Pinales; family Pinaceae; genus Picea; species Picea sitchensis. The sequence continues at coordinate 76,792 of SNQJ01S0050340.1, read as the reverse complement.
AAATTTGATCATTCTGGTAGTGACAGGCTTTCGGTGGTTAACCTAGAAGGCTCCTGAGTGGATTAACTATCGAAATATCTGTTTTTGGTGGTTAATGAACAGTCGTCCTATTCGCCTAAACCACCGAAACTTCATCTTTGAGAAAACTTCAAAATTTGCAAAAATGATTACCTTGATTCTTCGCTGAATGTTCAAGATTTTTTGGACGATGCAACCCTTGTTCCTGTAGATCTACAAACTTCAACTTGTTGTGTGGAAGGCTCTGGTGTATCTACCATGGTTGTAGCTAAGTTAGTTAGAGGGTCCAAATCAGTTTTCTCCTGTGCTGGCGATTGAGACTCTTTTAATTTCAACCTTAGAATTCTAAGTTGTCTATACAACGTCATGTTCTCCCTTATCAATACCCTATTCCTGTCTTTGATCTTGTCATGCTTCTCTTTGAGGGTTTGGTTTATTTTGAAAATCTCTACATTTCTTTCAATCAAGTCTGTATTATCCTTTTTAATAACTCTTTCCAAGGCTTCCATTTCATAGACTTGTTGTAGGAGTTTATTGATTTTCCATGCCCTAGATGCTTTAGGCTTACTTGAAGAGGCTTTTGCCATTGGTGGAATGTGTGCCTCTAGAAGAGTTGGTGAAGGTAAGTTGGTACAATCGTCTACAACTTGTCTAGCCTATACATTACCCTATGTCTCTGCTAACTCTTGTTCTAGCTCTGAATCACTATAGGGTAGGTTTAAAGGGTTACTTCCTATAGGGCCCTTGTATTTCTCACCCTCAAACTGTAACTTTATTTTGATTCTTTTATTTTTAACAGAGGATGATTCTATCGGATCTCTTGGTGGTGAGATATCCTTTCGTTTTCTATGACTACTTTTAGGAGTAATAGTCTTCTTAGTGGCATCCTTTTTACCCTTCTCCTGTTGTTTCCAATCAGTCTGGAATCCTCTAATCTACCTGCCTTTTCTTCAATGACTCTTTGACAATAAGAGTAATGAGTTCTTGATGAGACAATCTGCTTGCCACCTTAGTGGGCTTGGCCTTGACCTGTTTAGACATTTTCGTGAGGGCGTTGTGCAAGTAAAATGGTAAATTGATGGGAGATCTCCTTGTGAAATGATTTAAAAGCTTGAAGTGGTAGAACATGACTTTCTTGTATCTACCTTCATAGGTGATATAGACAAAGATAGACTCCAAGAGAGATTTCCATTTAGGTTCCAGATAAGACATTGGTATTTCTTTTTTCCATGTAAGATCTTTATGCAGAGGTTGTAGGTAGGACACAAACTCAATGTTTGAATGTACCATTGATTTGAACCAACAATCACCTATTCTGGGAAGACCTGTGAACTCAGATATGGATGCCTCATCAACCACAAACTGTTCCTTTCCCACTGTTGTTCTTCCATCATATGAGCTAGCAAAAGTCTCAGACACCTGTTGATGAAAATATGCTAGTTTTTCACAATAGGTATACACTCCAGCCTGCTTGAAGAACTAGGCCACCCCAGGGTGTGCCTCAAGGTACCAAACTCCATCCACTTCAACCCTCAGAACTGGCCCTGCTTTCGGCATTAGTAAATGCTGACTATAAATGTGATTAAGGAAAACTGCGTGCCAGGGAGACAAAGACTCTATGATTTAGGATGACAGAGAGTATGACTCATAGAAGAGCAAATGGGACAAGGTGACACAGAGTTCGGATCACAAAGCTCAAACACTAATCGAGTTTAGGCAACAAACTGATTGAAAGCATGCCGAAAATTTCGAGTTTCGGTGGGATATTCATTTAAACTGAAACAAGATGGGTTTTGAACTTGCCTAATGAATCGACCTGGCTTGATTGGTATGACAATTGGCTTGAGAGTGATTTTCTAGACTCTAACTGTGCTTGACGATCACCACCGAAAACAGGATTATGATCTCTGGAAATGCGTTTGTTTGATGAAATCACGGACTCAAGACTATCTCAATAACTCCTGAATTCAAATTGATAATGAATGAAGATTAAATGAGAGATTTAACGGGGTCATAATGGATTGTGTACTCATGACTGGAAATGGTGAGAGGCTACATGACTAATCATTTCTGTTAGTCGGGAAACACGCATGAATTTTTGTATCATCGCTGAGTCTTAATTTTGAAAAGACAAGTGCAGTTGAAAGGACAACAGGATCTCAATTTTCGGATAGATATAACCATAACGTGCATGCCTTACCACCTTCATGAGATTTCGACAGTTACATTTCCATCATTGCGCCAATTGACAACTGGCTCATGCGAAAGCATGGGATTTTCATTCTTCTCGTTGAAATATTTTCAGTAGTTAACCGCACTTTTGCTTTTCCCTCTTAACTATCGGGAACAAAGTCTTTCAGTGGTTAATGAGTGCGTTTCAGGCTCGCCTAAACCACCAAAACCTAAGATTCTGACTTTTGCTTGACCAAACCAAATCAAAAATTCTTTCTGAGCTTATTTATAGAAAATAGAATCTCTAACCTACCTACAAAAATTTAGGAATAAATTTTGGATCGCAACCTATCACCTCAAAAGCAAAATTTCCACCAATTTATTTGAGGAGATAACAATCCATAACTTTCGGTATCTGGCCAACACTGTTGTTCAGTATGGCAGGGCCAACATGCCCTGCCCTTAGTTTAGGTTGGACTACTTATGTGCTGAGGGCAGCTTTTTGTATATTTTTGAGGGCATAATCCTCGTGACTCTTACTGGACTTATTTTTGAGGCGCTTGCGCCCACCTATGTACTCCGATATTTTTGATATATATATCTGTTTTTATGTCTTTTTATGTCTTATGGATTACATCTATTTTACAAATGTATTTACATGTGTGTGTGTGTGTGTTTTTTCTTACATGTGTGCAATATGCCAATCTAATACATGATTATCTAGAGTATCTGTAATTCGATTCAATCTCCTAGGAACATGGATATACGTAATGTAATCAAAGCTTCGCTCTAAGAAACATACCCTAAGGAACCGTTGGTATAGAGTAGGATCGTAAATGCGGTAAACTCCATTTAACTAAGACACAACCAGCTGAACGTATAAATGTACCTGGAAGTGACAGATACCATGCGACAAAGCGTCACGAAGCAACTCTAGAACTGCACTATATTCGGAAAAATTGTTTGTGGTATCACCTAAACAGATACCTCCTGAAGATAGCAGCTGGCCCTGAGGTGTGAAAATCACCCAAGCAACAGAAGCAAGCCTCCGAGTGTATCAGCTAGCATCGTCTGCAAACCCAATGAACACCTCTAATTCACTTGACATCTGCCACAGTGAAAAAGATGACATCAAAAATGACACGTCCATAAAAACCAAAAAGACAAAAAATAAAAAACGCAAATGTATAAGAACTATACATATGTTACAAGAAGTCACCCAAGGTGACCCACCTATGAGTAGTACTTCTTTAGGTAGAGCCCATTTCTAGGCTCCACCAATGCATTACCCTCAAAATCTACCAGACGATAAGCACCTTTTTTTATAACTTCTTTCACAATGAAAGGTCCAAACCACATGGTTTTGAACTTGCCTGCCCTCAGGGGGTCCTTATCTTGGTCATAGACCAGGACAAGGTCACCTTCAGAGAAAATTTCAGGATGAACGGACTGATCATACTGACACTTGAATTTTTGTTTGTGAATCTCGTTGGCCAAGGTTGCATCACGATGTTGCTCATTGAGCTGCTTGAGGTATAATAAATGCTCATCAAGTGATGAAGTGTCTGGAAATAACTGTACTGCCAACTTTAGAGATGGGATCTGACACTCAATAGGAAATAATGCTTCTAGACTGTAAACAAGTTGGAAAGGTGAGAAATTGGTTGCAGTCTTAACAAATGTTCGATAGGCCCATAATGCCGAGTATAACATCAAATGCCAATTAGACTTGGCCGAATTGATCGTTTGTCATAGAATGGTTTTAAGAGATTTATTTATAGCTTCCACCTGACCATTCACTTGTCAGTAGTAGGGCGATGAATGTTCTTTCCTCAACCCAAGATTCGAGGTTAACTCAAACATCATTGTGTTCTGAAAGTGACTGCCATGGTCTATAACAATCTCTCTCGGGACACCGAACCTTTCTATAATCTGGTTGAACATAAAGAGAGCTACAATATCACCATCATCCTTGAATGTTGGCATAGCTTTAACCCACTTGGTGAAGTAGTCTATTGCTACAATGATATAACGGTGCCCCCTCACTGAAGGGGGGTTGCATGTAGTGTAATCAATCCCCCACTTGGTGAAGGTACCAACGGTGATGATGGGAAACATGGGAGTGGGGTGTGCCCTCATATTCTGAGAGAAGATCTAACATAGGTGGCACTTCTTGACTGATTCATTACAATCTTTGATTAATGTCGACTAGAAGTAACCAGCTCGTAGAATCTTTTGGGTTGTTTCCAACACAGACAAATGACTGCCACATGCTCCAGTGTGGCAATCGTTAAGCGTGATTTCTTCTTCGTCATGAGTGATACATCAGTGAAGGATGCAGTCTACACCTTGACGATACAAAGTTTCCTCAAGTATGAGATAGTTCTTGGCCTGATGGTGTATACGGTGACGCTCATCGTGCGAAGCAGAGGTGGGACATTTCGAAGTCTGGAGATAGACAAGTACATCTCCATACCAAAAATCTGAAGACGCGATCAAAACAATGTCCCCTTTTATCAGTGACTCTTCGAGCATAACATCACTTGACTCAACCGGAAGTTCCGAGATGAGTTTCGCAAAGACTAATGACTTTTTGGATTTTTTTGAAACAAAATCTAAGTCAAATTCCTGGAGGACAACTATCCATCTACTAATCTTTCTGCCAATTACACGTCATGTCAACACATATTAAAATGGATTCACAATGACAATGACGATGGTCTTTTGAAAAAAGATATAATGACAGAACCGTTGGACAGCATGGACTGCTGCCAACACAAGTTTTTCAATATGGGAATAATTGAGTTCTAGTCCAACCATGCCTCGACTCAGGTAGTAAATCACATATTCTGAGAGTAAATTGTCTTCTTGAACCAAGACCATGCTAATGGTTGACTCTGCCATAGCCAAGTACAATAATAAATCTTTATTATAATTAGGTGGCCGAAGTAGAGGTACAGTTGTGGGGGCGTGTTTCAACGTTGCGAAAGAATGTTGAGCATATTCATCCCAATGAAAAGGAACGTCCTTCTTTAGTAAACACATAAATCCCTTTGTGATCTCAGCATAGTTTGCGATGAAATGCTGCAAGAAGTTTGATTTTCCCTGTAAGCTCTAAAGCTAAATGATTGTACGTGGTGGAGGCAACTGAACTATTGCCTCAACTTTGAGAGGATCAACCATGATCCCCATTGTCGAAAATATGAAATCTAGTAGACGACCTGACGTTATGCAAAAACTACACTTGTTTGGATTCAAGCGAATCTAGAAGTAGCGACATCGTTCAAAGATAAGTCGGAGGTGTGTGGGATGATCAACTCTCTTACGAGATCATGATGCTAAATCATCAAGGTAGGCCTCGACTATATGTTTGAGATCGTGGAAAGCAAAAGACATGGCCTGCTGAAAGGTAGCTCCAACATTTTTGAGACCAAAAGGCATATTCCGATAAGTGAATGTACCCCACGGAAAAATGAAAGCGGTTTTGTGTTGGTCTTCGGGTTTGATTTGTATTTGATTGTATCCTGAAAAACCATCCATGAAAGAAAAGGCCTCGTAACTTGCACATTCATCAACTATCTGGTCAATAAATGGTGTGGGAAAATTATCTTTTGGACAGGCCTTGTTTAAATCATGGAAGTCTGTACATACATGAATTGTACCCTGTTTTTTGTTGACTGGAATGAGATTTGACACCCATTGAGTCAAATGGATGGGGTAGATAAAACCTGCTTTGAGCAGTTTCTCTACTTCAACCTTAATAGTTGCAGCTTTCCTAAGATTGACTTGGTGAAGCTTCTGCTAGACCAGCTTAGCATCAAGATACGTCATGATTTCGTGTTCGATGATTTTTGGATCAATGCCTGACATCTTCTCGTAAGGCCAGGGAAAAATGTCACATAATTATTTAAATAAAGCTGTGTAGATTTGAACCTCCTCGGGGGAGCAGTCCGCTCTGACGAAGACATTCTCCATGACGCCAGGGGTTCTGGAGATATCTTTAGGTATTGTTTCAGTGATGGTTTCCATATTTCCTTTAGTGTAAACAACGTGTGTAGACAAGGGGTTGATAGGGCAAGACCTATCTCCAGTCATAGTCAGAGTGAATTCTCCTGCTTCAATTCTTCTTAACTCTGGGAGGAAATAAGATCAGTGATCGAGATCATCCCAAGGTCTATCTGGACTAGTCATTGTTTCAATAATTGCTTCGTCAGAAGGAAAGACTAAGTCTAAAGAATTGATATCGGTAAGGGACCCTTGATCCCAATTAGGCTCGAGAATCAGATCTAACTCTTGTGTGGGAGTCGGATCGAGGTCTCCGAAAATTTGCTGGACTATTGAGTATGCAACTTCGGCTGAGGACAAGGGCATGGCCATACCATGGTGCCCCATCTTTTCCATTGTGATTGATGGGGAAGGGAGAGTCCATGGATCGTTGAAGTAAGTCATACGAAATGACGACACATGGAAAATCTCAACCTTAGGCTGATCGGATACAAACTTAACATCATCGGAAGGAGGCGTGTAATCGAAATTACCCATCAAAGGTGGGAACAAACCAAACCCCTACGTTGACGATGATGGGTTGAGGGTTATCAATCATCGGGACCGTGGATACCCTTGATGAAGGATCAGGACGAGAGAAAGACAACTAATCAATGGTCATGATCTAACCCTCATGAGGGAACAACAAGACCCGAAAAACTGTAGCGACCACTTCTTACATAGAGTAGGTCCAACTCCTTCCTAACAAGAGATTATAGTTGAGAGACGTGTCAACCACTTCAACCTCGATGCACACAGTAAGAAGAGTTGGTGATGAAGACAAAGAGGATTGGCCAATGACCTTCCAACACACCAACGAGATCACACATGTTGAGGCACCCTCATCAACCAGCGTGCGAAAAATGTTCTGGGTCAAAGTTTTCATGGTGTAGGCCACTACTATTTGAAATGCAACATAGTAAGGGAGATGAGGTTTTAAGTTGTTTGTATCAAGCATGATCATACCCAGATTACAGGTCTTGGTAGATCCTAAGGTAGCTAACAGAGCCTTTCTTTGGGAAGGGCAACTCTGGAGGACCTCCAAAGCTGACATTTCACAAGGGGTTTGAGACAAATCTTCCATGATAGAGTAGTTATGGGCGACCCTTGCGTTTGGATTGTAAGAAGCTTTCTTGAATGCACCTTTGGGGATGCATGTCATTGTTTCGCCCAACGTCTTCTTGATTTGGAGAGGAAGAGATGGGTTTCTGACTTCTTTACCTTTCTCGAAAGTACTCGGATTTTCATAGTCATGTGCCCTAGTGGATATATAGGCATCACCTTTCATCATATACACGTTCGCGGATGAAGCATTAATCGAAGATGAAGGGGGTCCTTGACCACCCCCTTCGGTGCTCGTAGAGGCTTGAGTTAAATTTTTCCCATGTTGAAATGGGTTTGTTAACACAACAGGCTGTTGCTCCGCCAATAAATTTTGGGCCTCTGCAAGCCGAGGGAACTGGTGAGTCGGGTGGTCTTCTGTGCATAGGTTACATGGATACTTCGACTTCTTTTTTTTCTGTGTTTCCTCCGCCAGCATTAGTGGTAGTTTTCTTATCCCCCTTACCCTTTTTTAGTTTTTTTTTCTTTCCATCAGGCTGCTGGGTGGCCTTCATGTTTGTCAATTGCCCATTGTGTACATCCAACATTTGGGTGGGGGCCGCTTTCTGGCGTATCGATAATCGCTGTAATTTTTTTGACAGCTGATCAATGGGCTTCATTTGTTCTGAACCAACAATACCATCAGTATGTGGTCCAACTCTTTGTCTGGTTTTGTTGAGTATTGACCGCGATGCATCGGGAAAAATTTCATAAAGCAAACCAGACTGAGAGTAAATCAACTCTAGCTTTTGAGCTCTCATTATTGCATCCTCTTTGGAAAACAATCCCGATGTTGTGACGTATTTGGATAACTGGGGTACCAAAGACTTAAGGAACCACTCTAGCAAGAATGCTGGTGGGACAGGTACTTTGATTAAACTCTTCCAGCGTCTCCATTCTTGGATGTGATCGGAGATATGGTCCACCTTTGTCTACTCAAAGTTGGCCAGAAATTCAGTGTCAGAATCATATCTCATAGGTAATTGGAAATGGTTTAAGAAAACCATTTCCAATTCACCGAAGGAAGAGTATCTTGAGTGATCAAGCTCAATGTACCATTTCACGACACTCCCAATGAGAGTGCACTGAAACAATTGAAACTGGATGGAGTCATCTTTCAACAAATTGGACGAGCACCAAAGATGAAAGGTAGTCACATGATCGCCTAGATCTTCGTTAGGTTTAGCTTCAAACTTTGGGATGTTCGAAGGAAACTTAGTCAGCATAGGAGGCCAATGCAGATCGTGACACATAGGGTCATTCAATAACCTTGTCAAGTCGGGAAAATGCAAGGTTGCCAGAAATTGTAGATTGGGTTGTTGATTATACCCAGGGAAAAAGGAGCCTAGAGTTTGACTGGCACCATGTTTCCAGGAAAAGTTAGGTTGTTGGCCAGGGTTCTGGTAAAGACCATTTCCATGACTAGCATACAAATTTTGTGTTTGATGAGACATCATCAGTTTATTCCCGTAATAGGACGGGGAAGGTTGGGATTGTGTCGCATTCCAAGGATTTTGGGAGGGGTTGCCCCCTACCGATCCGACGGGTATAGTTCCAAAGCCTTGCCTGAGGTTCCATGGGCTATGAAAGGGGTTGCCCTTGGTCGGCATCCCTGATGAGGGAACTTCTCCCTGCCATAGATTCCAATGCCCTTGAGGGGAAGGAATTCCCAGATTTCCCCCCTATGTAGTTTGGTTTGTTGATTATACCCAAGGAAAAAGGAGCCTGGAGTTTGATTGGCACTAGGTTTCTAGGAAAAGTTAGGTTGTTGGCTAGGGTTATGGTAAAGACCATTTCCATGACCAATGTACAAATTTTGCATTTGATGAGACATCATTGGTTGATTCCCGTAATAGGAGGAGGAAGGTTGGGCTTGCGTTGCATTCCAAGGATTTTGGGAGGGGTTTCCCCCTATCAATCTGACGAGTATAGGTCAAAATCCTTACCTGAGGTTCCATGGGCTATGAAAGGGGTTGCCCTCAGTTGGCATCCCTGACGAGGGAACTTATCCTTGCCATGGATTCCAAGGTCCTTGAGGGGAAGGAATTCCCGGATTTCCCCCCTATGCAAGAATAGTATGTTGCATAGGATTTTGTTATCCATAACTGGGGTTACCCTCGACCGGGAGGACAACTAATGAGAAAGCGTTGTTACCAAACGCGTCAAACAAAGAGAATGGTAGTGAAACTACCGACATAGTATAGGAAGGAATTCCTTGACTACCTGCTCCAACCAAACTAAATTTTATGTTTGACCCAACATAATGTTGGTGAGCATCGTCGAGTGAAGAGGATGAAGGAGGTATATGACCCCATCCATAAGGGAAAGTGTTATAAGGAATTGAATTACCCCCCATGGATCCTTGTAGAGGAGCATTAGAGCTCCCTGCCCCTAGAATTAAATTTTGTAAAGTTGAGGAGGAAAGGATAGAGTTTGTATCAAAGCCAGGCATCTCGTATGAGAATGGAGGGCCTGTCACACTTTGTGTGAAAGGAGTAGTGATTGCCATGATAGAAGGAATCAAACCATTACTTGAGGTAGAGGTGGTCGAAACCATGGTGGTCTGTACCGATGACGGTGGGTTAGGAGGCAGAACACCCCCTAAAGTGACAGTCGTGTAGGGAATATGAGAATTCCCTAAAGAAGTCGCAATATTTGCTTCCATTGCTGCTTGTGACACTATCTGGCGTTCGTAAGGATGAACTTGTGCAACGATGGGCACCGATAGATCAGTGTACGGAGGTTAATACAGACCAAGAGCTTCCACTCCAAAGTAAAAAATGGTGGGTTCCTCCGGAATCAAGTGTTCTCTTCTCGGAGGGGAGTAAGGCATAGTTTCCTGAGGCTCGGTCATCTCGAAAGACCCTTGGTTGTCTAGTTTTTGCCTTAGCAGTGGCGGGGGTGGCTCTAGATTAATTAGCGATAGGAAAAGAAGCCTTCGCAACCGACAGAGAGCTTGATCCTCCACTGTGTGAGAAGATCAATGACACACTAGGGCCTTCTATTATCTTTCAATAACCAACACACACTAGAAAAAGTACCTATGAGATAAAACAAGAAGTCATTAGCTATTTGGAAGAACAGTTACAATAACCAACACTAGAGAAACTTACTAGTGAAAGTGAAACTCGAATACAGAAGAACCCTCTGGGTATACTCTGCAAACCATGGCCCGATGTTTTTCCTAGGTACCATGGTATACCCCCGCAGTCACATGTGTAAGTCCCTAAAATAACGACAACTAGGTTGCCAATGTGTGAATAGTCACCAGGTGGGTACAATCGATAGTCAGGTGGACCGCAATGAGTAGGGTATCAAGCCCAAAAACTATCAAGGGTATCAAAATAAAGTGATCCGGAAGACAAATGAGGACCTCGAATGGATTTGAGACCCATGAAGCTCTGTGGCAAATCCGATCAACAGAATCCCAATATGAGCCCTCTATATGCATTCCCCACTATGCTTGATCTGGCTTTGGAGGGGTTATCTCCATATATTTCCGCATGCGACCTCGTGTTTATCCCCTATGTTAGAGGGGGGTCCTAGATAGCTTTCAAGATACTATACTTTTAACACTCCCTAGCACATAATCCTATGTTTTTTTTGTAGCCTTGAAGAGTTTCCTCTCCAAACTTAAATCAAGGCTCTAGCCTAGACTAGTTGATGAACCCTACAAACATAAAGTCTAGTTGATTTTTAATTAATCATTAATTTTTTGTGGCTTGTCTTAAGTCAAAGTTTATGAAAGTGAAACTAGTGATGTTTTGAGAGACGAAAGAGAAGGTAAACAGAAAGATGGAAACAAAATAACTTATTCTTGACAAATTCAGATTTGCACTTTTAAATTCTTTAACCAACTCTTCAAACTACTTTTTTCCTAAGATATTTGAACAACAAACTCAAAACAGGATTTCGCTCAACTACGAGCTACTTATTGTCCTATGTAAAACAACCAAGAACTTATGAAAGAAAAACTTTTTCCTGGTTATTAATGCAAACAAGCAACTACTTAATCAAACAAAGAAATGCAATTATTAATGCAAGAAAGCAACTACTTAATGCAATCAAGCAACTACTTTTTCTTATTTCAACATGCTTTAAAACAAGAGAAATGAAAAATGGATTCCTTTTATTTTCTTTGAAAGAAAGCAAAAAGATAAAGTGAAGACAAAATAGAAACCAAAAATAACTTCTAGCCCTACTGCGGATCGCAGGGAGTCACTTGACGAAACCCCAAAAGGCTGATTGGAAAAGACTCACAGATTTGTCTAAGACTCTATTACAAAAAACTCAAGAAATATTTTTGATGAAAAGAAAACTATGCTATGGTCAGACCTAGGCTACAAACTATGATCACATAGACCAGGGGTTAGTCTAAAAACACCCTTGAGAAGCCTGGCTTCGGATAGGAAAGAGGATGATTGTCTCTCTCTGTCAAAATATCTCCCCGACACAGACACACTACGGTCACTTCAACAACAAGCATATGTACGCATGCTATCCAAAAGCAGAGCACATATGCACATGTATAGGGCTACTGTAGGGCGCATATAGCTCTGTAAATGATCAAAAAGATGAAAAACAATGGTCCAACACAGGCAGGGAGTACTGGTATTGAAAACCAGAATCCCTTAGAGATAGAGAAAAATACTTTGATAAAGAAAATGCAAGGAAACTTTGATGAAGAAAATCTAATATGAGGTTATTCCTAGGCTATAGACTACAACATAGAGACCAAATCTAGAAAACCCTTGAGAAGGATCACTCCTGACAGGGAAGAAGATGACTTCCTCTCCTTTTTAAAAAATATTTCTGGACTTAATCACGCAATTGACACTTCAGCAGCCAACGGATGTACGTGGGCTATCTAAAGGTAGGGAGCGTGTATACGTGGGAAGGGATTCTGCAGGCCGCATATACCTTTGTAAATTTCTGAAAATAAAATCAAACAGTTAAGCAATCATGTAGGGAGTATTGGTATGGAAGACTGGAATCCCTGCAAACTCAGACTCTTGCTGAAACTAAAAAAAAAAGGTAATCAAACCTAATTTAAAATACCCAAAACGTATCCCCAGAAAACCCTAGAGATTCCCAAGTACGGTCGCCAATTCTATTGTGGGTGGGAAACCCCCCTACAGGCTAGAATTAAGGGTTTTTTAACGCATTCATAAATGACCTAAAGTCTCCTACTTCTTACCATCATCCCGATCATAAAACCCATTATTCATGTGTAAATACAAGGTTAAAAAGATCAAGTTACTATACCTTAGTTTCCGTGTTTGATGTCGATCCTTTAATGTTCGGTTGTTCCTTGACTGCAAATTTCCTCCCAAAGCTTACCTGCATTCACAAACAGACAAACAAAGAACTCCAAACATGCATTTGATCTATGAACTAATGGGTTAGAGATTCTATCAAAATATAATCAATATTTAAACATTAAAAACCTCATACGGCGGGACGGGAAAAGTACTTCTTATATTAATCTCACAAGAGTACATTACAATAGTGAGATCGACCACTGCTCCTTGAATTTGGTCCTAGGATCCTCTTCAACTATTCTCCAACTACTTTCATATATGCTTCTCTTCACACAATAGTTGCAAAAGGTTTGGGCAAGGGGAATGCAAAATCGGGTAGAGTTTCTTTACTATTATTTTTCTCTTTTCAAATGGGACCCCTACCCCTTCTTTTATAGGCTAGAAAGGGCTAGGTATTTGGTCGAGTGACCAGCTATGGGTGGTCAAACGTTTTAGGTAACTTACCCTAAACTTCGTGTTCCATCTGCAACTTTCCATTTTTCGTGCTTTTGTCAATATACGCGGGTTGTAGTGAGTTAGCTAGCGTATACACGTGTGCAGTAGTGGAGCAGGATGCGTATGCCTTCAAAAAAGGGTGTTTTTAAGAAGTTGTTCAGTAGTGGCTTGGAAAAATGGCAAGTGAGATGACCTGATGCCAGGTATGCTTGTCTGGTGCAATTTAGGGTTATAACAAGCAGTCTTATGACTTTGGGTCAATCTTTGGGTTTTGAAACAAGCTTTATGCATTGAGATTTAATAAGTACACATATAAATTTTCAGTTTCTTCATTGAGTTTTAACCAGACCTCCATGTTTTATTTCTTTCTATTGTATCTATGACTGAATTTGTAATTTATAGTGTCTTACTGTTCATTTGATGACTGTCAGAGGTCGTTCTTGCATTGCATCAATGGGCTGAGATCACACATACAGTTTCCCGATGTAACTAACCATTCATAAATACTCTTTAGTGTATATGAGTTTGTTAGTATGGTAGTTTTCTTTCTTCATTTTTTAAATTTATAATCAGCTGGTTGGTTCAGTGAGGCCTTTATTTGTTGGAGTGTATTCATTATTATCTTCACCTAAGTGAGGTTTGATGGTTCCTTGGATTGATCCACCTTGAAGTTATTTCATTCAAATCATTTCGCTAAGTT
>SNQJ01S0050340.1:48057-62235 GCA_010110895.2 Picea sitchensis | reverse complement strand
AAGAAATCAGGGCAATCAAGATCTAGAGGCAGGTCAAAGTCTAGGCGTGGAAGAATAACTTGCTATCATTGTGGAAAAATTGACCATGTCAAAAGAGATTGTTGGAAATTTAAAAGGGAGCAAAATGAGAAAAAGACAACCAAAAACAACAACAATACTGAAGGAACTACTGCTATTGCAATATATGGTGAGGTGTTAATTATTGTTTCTTATGAGGATGAATGCATTTATACTTCTACTCATGATAGTGATTGGATTTTAGATTCTACAGCCTACTACCATGCTACCCAAAGCAAAGAGAATTATATTTCTTATAAATTAGGTGATATGGGTAAAGGTTTGTTTGGGTAATAATAGTTTTTGTCATATTGAAGGAGTGGGAGATGTATTAATAAAGATAGAAGATGGTTGTATTTTATTGCTTAAATAGGTCAGGCATGTGCCAGAGCTAAGAATGAATTTGGTTTCGAACATGGAGCTAGATAATGAAGATTTCCATATAGTGCTTGGCAAGCGAGGCTGGAAAATTGTGAAAGGATAGTTACTTGTTGCAAAGGGGTAGAAAATAAGCACTCTCTACACATTAAAATAAAAAATTGCAGAAATCATACTTTGTTGGTATTGTAGAGGAACCTACATCATATCTATTGCACAAAAGACTTGGGCACATGACAGAAAGAGGTCTGGAAATCCTTGCTAAGAAAAACCTTTTGCCTGGGATAAAAGGTATAGATATTAAATTTAGTGAACATTGTACTATGGGTAGACATAAAAGGGTATCATTTATGAGGAATAATTTTAAAAGGGATATATAAATATTAGATTCGGTGCATTTTAATGTTTGTGGCCCAATTAATATAAAATCACTAGGAGGATTTGCTTATTTTGTTACATTTATTGATGATATTTCAACAAATGTGTGGTATTTCCCTATTAAGGGAAAGGATCAAGTTTTAGACATTTTTCAGAAATTTCATATGGTTGTTGAAAGGGAGATTAACAAATTATTGAGATGTATTAGAACTGATAATGGTGGGGAGTATTGCTCTAAGGCCTTTGAATAATATTGTAGTAAACATGGCATAAAGCATGTAAAAATCGTTCCTCACACCCCACAACAAAATAGAACAGATGAGAGAATGAATCAGACAATAATGGAGAATGTGAGGAGAATGCTTTCAAATTCTAGTTTGCCTAAACGTTCTTTACCAGAGTTTGTTTGTACAACTTGATACTTAATAAATCACTCTCCCACAACTTCATTGGATGGTAGCATTCTTGAAAAGGTATGGACTGGTAAGAACTTATGTTACACTCATTTCAAAATTTTTGGTTGTGAAGCATGTGTGCATATTCCTAAAGAACATAGATCCAGGTTGGAGGAAAATTCATTGAAATGCATTTTATTAGGATATGTTGATAATGAGTTAGGTTGCTAGTTGTGAGATCCTCTAAAAGTGAGAGTTATTAGAAGTAGGAGTGCCATTTTTAATGAATAAAAAATGTTTAAAATTACTAATAAAGGTGTGGAGACACATAAATTTGTTGAAATTCAAGGGCAACAAGAGAATCAACCACCATTACAAAAAGACATTAATGAGCAGCCATTACAACAAAATGAAACTCAAGAACAACAAGAACAGGTACAAGAAGAACAACAAAATCGACAACCACTAAGAGAAATCTCACCACAAAATTTATCAACTCACGAGTCTTCAAGGCCACATAGGCCTTCACAAAGGTATCCTCCCTCACAATATATTTTATTGACTGATGAAGGTGAACCTTGTTTTTAGTAAGAATGTGAAGGAGAAAATGGCATCGAATGGAAAAAGGCCATGCAAGAAGAGAAAAAATACTTACATGTTAATAAGGCATGGGATTTGGTTGGAAGGCCAAAAGGGAGAATGGTTTTAAAGAACTAGTGGGTGTATAGAATAAAAATTGAAGGCAAGGAAAATCAATAAAGATTTAAAGCATGTCTAGTGATGAAAGTATTCAAGCAAGAACAAGGTATTTATTTTACATAAATTGCGATACCCCCAGGTTAATCCCCATTGTATTTGTAAACATATGTTTATAGTTGGTGAGCCAGGATATTATAGGCTAGAGCGCCTATGTGATTATTAGTTTGAGGAGCTTGGATTTCTAAAAGGATAGCGTGCATATATTGTAATTTGTAATCATACTCACATTATTAATAAAATACATCATTGTTGTAGACTAGCCAAACAAAAAGAGATGGGGGGATAAACTCCACTAGAAAGGGAAATCAGGGGGGGGGATAAGAGTCTAGGAAATGGGCTTAATCCTAATGGAATATTATATTAATATTCCTTAAATCCAAAGTATGGATATGAATATATCCTAATTTTCAAAAGTGGGGACAAGGGATTCCCTTATGTACTAAGTGTCACATATGACACATGCAGATATAATTTGGGGGATATAGTGTAATTCCCCATATTTTCTATCATTCGATCATCATTCATGGATGATTCCACCCTCCATACCTTAGAATTGTACTATGCAGTTGTACCTGGATTGGGAAATCCTAGAAGCATTTTTTGGGTAGAATAAGACTAAAGAGGAAGGTTGTCCAGCCTATGTCATTGTTGAAGAGGTGGGTTATTGAGCCCGTGTTGTTTTTGAAGAACTGGGTTTTCAAGAACATGTGTTGCCGAAGAGGCCAATTGTCATGCCCATGAGTTATTTTCTCTGGGTGAGAAATTACTAAGAATTGTTCCCTAGTGCGTTGGGAAATAACTACAGGGCTATGAGACTTATTGTCCAACCTATTGTTGAAGCCCCCGAAGGGAAGTGGGGTAGCCGAAGGACTATTGAGTAGAGAAGGGGAACACTTCCTGGGGTGGGATAGGCATGTGGGGAATGAGAGACTGTAGGCTAGTTGTAGCATTTGGGCACCTTGGAAGGAGAAATTATGATGATTATTAGACCTTAGCTTGGCTTAGAATTCCATTAGCCCTGGTGGATTTTTAGCCCCATCTCGGGGATGACCCACTGTTGATAGTTATGAGAAGTGTGGTCTATGGCTAGGAGGAGCATGGAAGGTATGCACACAGTTGGTGTTTAATTTACACAAGATAAGTGTTTCTTATGTGTTGTATTAATTACCGTGTGTGTAATAATATATTGTTGTTATGGAATCTTTGTGATAATTATGTTTATGAGTCATTATTGTTTTCTTACATAACTTTGTTCGTGTGCATAACATTCTTTATTAAATTTATTGGTATCAAAGTTTTGGAATTTTTAGGTGGCATTTCCCAGCGGGGGGTTGGGGATGTTACAAAGTGGTATGGGAGCTCTAGGTTTCAACATTGAGTCTGAATGGGCCAATTAACATAATGTAGAGTTGAAATTGTAGATTATGTGAGCTAATTATTTGACAGAATGCCAGAAAGAACATGTATACTATTGTTTGATAAAATTATTACAGTGAAATTGAAGAAATTTCACGGGAATTTGAAGAAAGGAAGCCTTGGAATTTAAAAATGAGAAATTTGAACTATAATTGGGAAAATAATCAGATCTGTAGATGGCCAAATTTCCAGTTACAGTGCATCCATGGAGAAAATCGGAAGCAACTAGCTGAAATTGGGAAAAATCCCCAATTTATGTTGTTAAATTCAAGGGGAATTTAAAAAATTTGGTCCCAGGATTAGATATTCCTAATTTTTAACCCTTTTCTAAGAAAATTTAGACATGGATTTGGTTAAATTTGAAGTTACAATAAAGCCATGGAAGATTGAGCGATATTGGTTAAATAAATTTCCCAGTTCGTGAACGAATTTGGGGAAAACTCGTACTAGGAATGTCAATCAGTCACACACAAAAGAAATGGTTTTTACAGAGGTTGTTGAATTGGCATTTATTTGAAAGAAATTTGTCAAAATTATGCATTTTCAAAGTACCATGGTGGAAATTGAGTGAAATTGGGAAAAGCCCCAATTGTTACACTGTAATTCATGGAGACTTGATGTGAACAAGTCGAATTACATGTACAGGGGTCAAATCTGTGTAAGAAAAAGTTAGAATTAATTGTATTGAGATTAATTTCAAGATCTAATGGAATATATTGAGAAAAAGGTATGAGGAACCTTACTCAATCATTTTCAGTTCTTGTCGGGCTAAGGCAAGATAGTTGGGAATGTCACCCGGGGTTTATAGCCTTAAAATAAAAAATGACGATCACTTAATCCACAAGTATTAAGTACGAGGTACCAAGGATGGTTTTATATATATTATATTTAATTGTGCAAAAGAGATAAAATAAGAAAGAAATTACATAAGTGTGTACATGGATAAGAGACAAGGTTAAAAGAAAAATATGAACCAAATCATCATAATACACATGTGAGACTGAAATCAGAAATATGATTTTTATATTGATTTCATTCTGAGATACAAAGATGAATTCTCTGTACAAACCCCTAAGAGGGTAGGGACCAAAGTCAGATTTAGAAGCACCTGATGGGAACCATACAAAAATACTCTGACAACAAAAGAAAATTGAAGCTAAAGATCTGGATTAGCTTGCAACAAAATGTTGTCACTTGACTCTGCAAAATATTCTTTATCAATCATCAAATTTAATTCATAAAAAAACAATAACACATAGACTACCAAAGATAAATCATACACCTTAAAAGACAAGCTGCTAAAATATATGATTCAATTTTGAATCTTGTTGCCTTCAATAAGACCCTGTTGTCATCAAGATGGTTAAGCGTTCGAGTAAACTTAGAATGAATGAAGAATGGAAGTATCTCACAAGTACATAACAAACCTTATAGCATAAGTTCTCCTTCTATTCTCTCTTACTCCTTGTCTCTTCATTTTATTGATCTTTTATTCTTTCTCAATACATTATGTTAGTTCAACTACCTTTATTTTGTTAAGATTAATTAGCTTAACTAATTAGTTGAGGCAAATAATTAATAATATATAAATAAGGGTCTATTTAAATAATAACTAAATAGGCAGGTCCCCTTGTCACTCCCATTTTCAATTTTAAATAATAGCAAAACATAAAGTATAATACCCCAAACATTTGATTCAAACATTTGCCTTGTAACTCCCATCCTCATATTAATAATCAAATATTTTCATATCAACAAAATAAAACATTATTATATCTAAAAATAGAATTATATCCATGTTGTCCCACAACTCTATCTAAATATGTATTTGTTGTCCAAAATATTGTTATATCTAATGAAAACAATGTCCTCAAAAGAAAATAGCATTAATAAGATCAAAAACCATATTTGTAGCGAGAGGCATTTTGCCTCTTTCCACTGCTGCTTTCTCTTGATCCCTTATATGATTTATCTGGTGCAACAACCTTCAACTAATGAGAACCATGTGGGTGGATCACACTAATGATGTGGGAACAATCATATTTGAGGTGGAGATGAGAGTATATTTATTCAAAGGAGTCTTTAGAAGACTTGGATGGAACATTAGTTTTTAGCCTTTTTCTTGCATGAGAGGACTGTACTGGTGAGACAACACGATCAAATTGGGAATTTGGATTTATTTGTGGTGGAGGAGGGGGTAGTGGAAAATACACAGTAAGCCAACCATGGTGATGAACTACAGGCTGATGAAAAATGTCTTCCCAACCATCATTGGCAAGTGGTTCTGGCTGCATAGACACATGAGGGGAAACATTGATACCAGAGAAATTTTGATGTGGCTGGAAAGGAGGCCTCTCAGGTATGGGTTGCAGAATTCCTTGGCCAACTAGATTAAAAAACCCAACTTGGAAAAGTTGATTTATTTCTTTCGTATCAACGTCAAAATGTATCAAAAATTCTGGCCTTCTATGGCCTCTTTGCCAATTATTTCCTTTATCTCAATTAGCACCTCTTCCATTGATGCCTCTGCTAAAGAAAATCTTCTTGAAGCAATATTTTAATCATGTTATGAATAAATATTAACAATCCATGCATCAATACTCTACCTAAATAAAATCAAAAGTTTGGATCTATCATTCACAACATAAGCACATGCAATCCATCCATCAATAGTTTTAAACTCAACAAACAATTTCCATTTGAACAGGGAGTGGTAGGGCTATTGGGAAGATGGAGGGATTTGTAATGAGTAGAAAATGGTAGCATGGATGGGAAGAGACCAACAAATATTGTTCAATCAAATGCAGAGGTAACATAAAGTGTATCCATATCCAAACTTCCAACACCATTCATCATCTATCCCCTTTCTTTTCATGTTAATCATTTCTCTCTTTTTTTTTTTTTTAAATGAAATTCATAATGATAGAACAGGGGATTTTTTAAATGTATTTTGGAAGGAAATGGCAATATAATGAGTGGAAAGTGAGATAATGAACGAGAATGAGATGATTATTTTTCTTTTACATGTAATAATATTTATTGAAAAATTGGCATTGCCATAATTTTACAAAAACTCTTCTCTGTTAACAATCCAAATTCAAGACACAATTTTTTTTTATAGTGTCCAATATAAAACCCCAGGAAATTTTCAGGACTACCAAACTTTACATTTGTTTTTTTTTTTCTTCTTCCATTAGCAAAGATTTTATAAGAGACTGTTAACAGATTCATTTGAAACAATTAAAACTAGATTACATCAAGTCAGCATGGGAGGATGAGAAGCTATCAACCTTTCACTATACAACACTTGTATCACAACCCCAATACTTGTTGCATTAACGAACTGGGTTCAAAACCCCATGCGGAACTAGTGCTCATCGGTTGATTTTAACATCATAGAACTTCAAAATCAACCAAAGCCCCATAGATAAATAACAAACGAGAAAATACTTCATGCATATAACCAATCTTTCCCATTGTCAGTTCAACACTATAACATACATCAAGAACAGAGTTCAAATCTACTAATTTCCATATATCAAATAAAAATTGAGGTCTGGGAAAACGTAGGGGAGAAACATTAATAAAGGGTTTGCAAAACCATTTAACCATTTATTTCCACAACATAATTTCCACAAACTTCCTATGGTGGCCGCAAGAAAAATACTCATGTCTCACATATACTCACAAATGATGGAAAGATAATTCGAAAGAGATGCAAGTCTTCCAAAGACTGGATAAAGGGTATGGAATTATACAAAAAACCCAACTATTCTTTTATTTTAGAGAAAACCCTTTGAATTCTAATTACCACAGAAGAGGGAAACCTAAAGTAATTGCCATAATTATTTGCCAACAATAATAGAAAAATAAGCATCATTCATTATGGGCACAACACAATCACATATTTCAAACATAATGGAATATCGATCATTATTCTCAGCTTGAAATGTTTAAAATCCAACAGGAAGAAACCTCCATTTAAATTCAATTTGCATAGTTGTAATACCTACATACATCCATTATAAACTTTGGAAAGAAAACACAGTATGTAAGCAAATCTAAGATCTAACCTCATGATTTTATTCGGAGCAAAGCTATAGTTCATTAATGGAGAGGTAAGAGCCAACATACCTGTAAGAAAAATGCCAAAAAACCAACAAGAACCACTATTCTTCCCAAGGCTGAGAAAAACGGAGGCAACGCCAGCCAAAGAAATGAACGCAAACAAAAACAAAGTGAAGGTGGCGACCTCAAGGTAGGGTAAGAGCGGCGTGTAGTAATTGCACGTTGCTTCCCACATTAATTTCCATCAACCACAGCCAAGTATGAGTGCACCCAAACTTCCAACACATAGTCCACTATGTTTGCCACATAAAATTTAATTCCAAAATCGAATTGGCCTCCCCACATTAATCTCATAAGTCTTATATGTATATTCAACACTTAGCACCAAAACATGTCATGTCCCACATTCCTTGCTAGTGAAGGATTTCCATTTCATAAAACTTATCAATCGTCCACAATAATAACAAGTATATCATAAGTGCAATACACCATAACTATATGTGGCTCATGCTTGAAGTTTGAACAAGAAGTCAAAACATATGTGTAGAAAGAATAAACCAAGATGCTTATTAAAACAAACATTTTCCCCCTTTCTTTTCTTTAAATTAGATTTCCAACACATTCATCCTTCACCCATTTCACATGGAAAGTGGCTCAAGTTAATGGGTTTATTCTCAAATTGTAGAATCATATTTTCATGGTAGTCATGAGTGCAAATCAAAGAAGCGTCTTTCATCATTATTCACACAAAGGGGTCCCACCTATTTAGTATATTATTATATATATATAAGTAATAAGGCATTGCAACCCATTTGCATGCAGGGATTCCATGTTGCCCTTTTGGGAATCAACAAATTGACGAATCCACAGAGAAATTTGTTCTCAACAGATTTACAACTCATAATTTTTGGTTTCAAATACCGGTAGAAGTAGGTGATAAAAAACTATTGAAAAGAATAGTTGTGCAACAGGGGAAAAAAGATGGTTTAAGGGAAATAATGAGACGGGACTTCGAGGAATAAATTATGGAAAGTGAGATGTATGAGGGGACTTGGTCCTGTATGCACAAAGATTCATAACTGATAATTATTTTTATACTTTCAAGGAGAATACTTCCGATATGCTCTTGAATCTCAGGATGGAGGGAAGAAAGGGACAACAGAAACAAGGAAGAAGACAAAACCAACTATACTACAAAATTTTTGAAAGAAAAAAAGATATTTCAACAATGTCTCAAAAGGAGGACATTGTGACAGTTGTGTGTATTTTATTTTCATTGATCAACAATACTTAAAGAATGACATTGTTATGGAAAAACTGATCCAAACTTTATTTTTGATGATTATGTGAAACAAACAACAGGAATAAAACTCAACAAACCTAAAATTAAAAAAAAATAGACAAAGGACTATATACAACAGTCATGTTTACACAAAGTGTTAATAATCAAGTTGGTTCCACATATTGTTTCAAGTGGGAACCATTAGTACTGTAAGAGAAAAATTGCTCCTCCAAATCCTTTAGAAGGTAAGAGTCCGTGCCCAAGATAAAAGTGATTTTGAAAGGACCTAGCCATAATTTTTGGAATTTATAATGTCTCCATCTTTCTGCATGGGTTGCATCCCATAGTAGGAATTTTTCATAAATCTTGAATTTAGTAGCATTTGCTCATTTTTTAAAATACTTTTTCACCGTTTGTTTCCTTCTTTTTAGGTTCTCCGAGGAAAATTTTTTTTTTCTTCCAGGGCTAACAATGCATTTATCCTTTGGGGAAATTAGAAGAATTTAATTCTTTAGTCTATAACATCAACTGTAAGGAGGAAAGATCTAGCTTAGTAGGAAGAAAATCCTCTTGGCCATATACCATCTTAAAGGGAGTAAATATTGTAGTTTCTTTGGTGGTTGTACAGTCTTCCGAGAGAGCATAAGTGAGAAGTATGTACCACTGGCGAGGTTTGTCTTCTATGATTATCTTTATGATCCTAACTAGATTCTTGTTAGTGGAATCTTCTTTCCCATTTCCCTGAGGGTAATAAGAAGATGAAGTGAAATTTTTGACACCTAACTTAGCCAGAAATTGGGTCAATTTTTCATAAATGAAGGTTGGGACATTTTCCGTAATGATTTATAATGGGATGTCGAATCTGGAAAATATATTAGATTCTAGGAAAGAAACTAGCTATTCATCTTGTGAGTTTCTAAGAGGAACAACCTCGGTCCACTTAGTAAAGTAATCAATGGCTGTCAAATTAAAGATATGCCCTGCAGAAGATGGAGTGTTGATAGGACCAATAAAGTCTAGACCCCACTTAGAAAAAGGGAAATCTAGGAGGATAGGTTGTAAAGGCAAGAAAGAGAGGTGTTCTTTCCCAACGAATTTTTGGTATTTATCATAGGATCTTGCAAATTTATATGAGTCGTGGAATATTGAAGGCCAGTTGTAACCATTTCTTATGATATTAAAAGTTGTAGCCTTAGCATAAAAATGGCCACCGATGTGAACGAAAAAAGTTGATGATCCATGGATTTCGAGTAATAAATTTTGTTCTTCTTCATAATTTACACATCGAAGTAACAAACCATCAGCAGACCCCCTAAACAAAAGGTATCCTAAAATGATATACTTGGAATCTTCATGAAGGAGTCTCCTTCTCTGGTGAGGATCCATCCCATCTGGACACTTTTGATATTGCAAATAATACATCGGATTCTTATACCAAGGATGCTCTGATAGAGATATATGCTTACTTTCAATACAAAACAACATTGAAAGAGGATTATCTTGGTCATCAGGTTCTTCACTTGGTTCATGGTGTTGAGTTAAGTGAAGGGCTAGGTCTCATCCCTTGATTGTCTTCAAAGTCATGATCGTCAAATCATGCTCCTGAATTTTGGCAAGCCAATGTGTGAGTTTTCCTGAAAGACAAGTTTGTGAAAACAGAAACTTGACAACATGCAAAGGGACTTTTACCTGCGTATGTTTGCCCAAAATAAAATGGCAAAATTTTTCTATAGCCTTGATAAGAGAAAAAGCATGTTTCTCAATATAAGAATATTTGATCTCATCATCTGATAAAATTTGACTCATGTAAGCAACAAGTTTTTCATTGTTTTGGTCATCACTTTGTAAGAGGATAGCATAAATTTCTTCCTCGATGACATTGTTATATATGATAAAATATTTCTCAAAATATGATTTCGCCAAAACCGGTGTGGAGCTAATTTCTTTCTTAATCCTAAGGAAAGCATTCTCGACATCATCTGTAGAAGAAAAAGAACAATCCTGCTTTAGAAGATTATGGATAGGTTTAACTATGATAGCAAAATCAGGAACAAATCTACGGATAAAATTAATAATTCCCATGAAAGCTTGAACTTCTTTCTTAGAGGTGGGGGCAGGAAGTTTTTGAATGGTAGTAATCCTCCTAGGGTCCATGCTTATCCATGAATCAGAAACAATATGACAGAGGATATTTCCCTTCGTGACACCAAAAATAGATTTGGAAGGATTTAAAGAAATGACAAATTTTCTGCAGCGCATGAGAACTTTTCTATGATGACCAAAATGATCCAACCAGTTTTTAGAATAAACAGTCAAATCATCAAGATAAACTTGGATAATATTACTGATTAGATCATCAAAATCTATCTGCATATCTCTTTGAAAGGTGGCACCTGCATTAGACAATCCAAAAGGTATGCATTCATAAGAAAATGTGCCCCAGCTTGTGGTAAAAGTGGTTTTATACCTATCAGTCCTTTTTACCTTGATTTGATTATACCCAGAAAAACTGTCAAGTAAGGACATCATTTGAGAACCTTCAACCTATTGTAAAATCATTTCCATATTAGGAAGCATAAAATGGTCTTTGGCACTTTCTCTATTCAATGCACGGAAATCGACACATAATAGAATCTAGCCAGTAGTTTTCTAAACATGGACCAGATTTGAAACCCAGTCAGAATACTTAACCAGAAAGATTATATTAGCTTTCAACAAATTTTCCAATTCTTTCCTAATAGTGGCTTTGAGTGCAGGGTTAGTAGGTATTTTTCTTTGCCTAACTGTTTTTATCCCTTGTTTGATAGGAATGGCATGATGTATGAGAGTAGGATCAAAACCACAAATATCCTTATATGACCAAGAAAAAACATCTTGAAATTCACGGTGTAATTTTGTGAATTTTTCTTTCTCTTCATCAGAACATTGGGCACCTAATTTAATGATCTTTGGAGATTCGTATGTCCCAATATTCAAGGAAATGGTATCACCAACTTTCCTTTTCGACTCCTCTTCCTTATGTGTACTTTCTTTGTTTCCTACATCACTTGATGAAAATGAAGTTTCGAGAGGAGTCAAGCCTTTAAGAAATTTGTCATCTTCAATAGAGATGATTTCTTTGGGCTTAAATGGTTCATTTTTTATGAANGACTCCTCTTCCTTATGTGTACTTTCTTTGTTTCCTACATCACTTGATGAAAATGAAGTTTCGAGAGGAGTCAAGCCTTTAAGAAATTTGTCATCTTCAATAGAGATGATTTCTTTGGGCTTAAATGGTTCATTTTTTATGAACGCACAGATGCCTTCGTCACTCAGGAAAACCTTCCATGATTCTACGTTATCATGGATGTGAGGACTATATAGAGATTGAAACGTAAAATCAGGTCTTTGAGGTAAAATTTGTTGGGTAGGTGATGCTGCAAAAAAAAACAACCTATCAACCATTGAATTATGTTACCTCTTAACATGAGTGATGTTAAATGATAAAATATTTGAAATTAGCATCCAAACAGCTTGAGTATGTTGGGTGGAGGCCTATTTCAAGGAAATTCCTAATTTTGGTAAGGTAAGGCCCAATTTTGGAGAAGGACAACTGGCAGGAAAAGCAACATGTGCAAGGAAAAGCCACATGCAAAGGAGGAAAGCATGCAAGGTGCGCAAATAGGAAAACCTAACCATGTTAGGGTTAGGTTTTTGATAAGAGATTGTAATGTCTAATAAGATGGAAAAATAGTATAAATAAGAACCTAGGAGGTCTAGGTCGGGGGCTGTTCCATTTTTTAGCGGTTGAAAAGTTTCCAAGATAAGTTCTGATATATTTTTGTAAGTTGTTGTGTTGTAGAAGAGTCAAGTAGGTTATATCTTGAGGGTTAGATCATAGGATGAGGATCTTGGTGTGATCTAGTCTACCTCACAAAGTTTGTTGAGCCTTTTTTATGATTGTATGGTCGAAGATATAGTGTGCTTAGTGCCATATTTTATAGCAAACCTAATAAAAGAGCCTAAGAAGCCAGATCCTTCTGGATGTAGCCTAGGAGGGGGTGAACCACGATAAAACCTGTGTGATGTGTCTTTTTTATTACATATTTACCTTCTTTCAGTAGTTATATTATGAATGGATGAATGAATTATTTAGATAGATCTATTAGAATGAATGCATAAGATTAACATATGAATGAATATTAGGAATAACCGAGAGAATAATCAAATCAAGGCCTGAAGAATATCACATAGAATCTCTTATCCCCACTCCTTCCTAGACTACAAGCACTTGAGCTTTGTAGTCACCCATAGAGTTATCTCAAGTGAGACTGTGTAGTGCACTCTATGTGTTGCATTTCCTTCTGGTTTATCAGGACGACTGATAGTTTTATAGGGTTTTGCTGGAAAACTGTTCAAATTTGAACCTGGGTTAGCCCAAGATGTAGGTAGAAAGATAATTATAACCATCAAATGGTTCTTTTGCTGGATGGAACTACATGGGATTGAGTGGATGGGATCCATAAAAGAAGCATGCAGAAAATAAAGGTATAAAAAGGAATGTTCAGGCCATGGAATCCAATGAAGGTGGAGATCGAAAGATGGTTGAAAACAAAGGAAATTGAGTTTACAGAGAAAGATAACAAAAACCCTAAGATAAAACCATGCAAATATTTGGATAAATACATGTTTAGCGACTTGCATGAGGTATTTTTCTATGATTTCCCACATGTATTATAGGAGTGGCTATTGATATTAAAATAAAACCACCCTACAAATCGAATCAGACAGCTGGAGTGGAATCCTATGGAAATTGTGCAGTTACAGCAAGTTAACAACATATTTACGTGCGCAGTATATTTCTGGTTAGACAGTATTGTTGCAGGGTTTATCATCGAGTTGGCAGTAGATACTGTGAAGTCTTACATCGCAATAGAGAAAGTGTTTATAAAAGGACCTAGAGGTAGGTATATCATATCACTGTATACTTCAATCAAGATTTTACTGTATAACAATGGTGTGATGACTATGGAATCAGACAGCTAAACTTCCCTGTGTGCATGGGGGAAGGGGGGAAGCACTGACAAGAGGTGGAGAAATGGAGGAAGATATGGATAAGAGAAATAAAGAGGAATCCATGGACCCAATCATGATGGAGGAAGATCAGATAAAGAAGACAATGGAAATAACTGGAAAGACGCGTAGTGTGTTGGAATTACTAATACAACTGAGAGGGGGGGGGTGAATGAGTTGTCTTTGAGCTTAAAATTTTTTAACTCTATTAATATATTCTTAATCTTTCTTCAAGTGATCATCAACATTATACATCATATGGATAGTAAAAGTAAAAAGCATCAGTCACACATAAGGTATACACAGAGACAGATTTTCACGAGGAAACCCATAAAGGGAGAAAACTTCTTCTTCTTAGAAATGATAGGCAGTCTTTTAGGTTCTCTACATCAT
>SNQJ01S0050340.1:11041-45818 GCA_010110895.2 Picea sitchensis | reverse complement strand
GCTTGTAAAATAGAGGTAGCAGCCTCACATTGAGTTGGTGCTCAATTATAGATGATGTACAGAACTTAAAAGAATGCCTATCATTTCGAAGAAGAAGAGGTTTTCTCCCTTTATGGGTTTCCTCCTGAAAATCTGTCTCTGTGTATACCTTATGTGTGATTGATGCTCATTACTTTTATTGTCCATATGCTATATAATGTTGATGATCACTTGAAGAAAGATTAAGAATGTATTAATATACTTAAAATTGTTTAAGCACAATAACAATTGATTAACCCCCCCCTCTCAGTTGTCTTAGTAATTTCAACAAAGGCAGGTTGCACCTCATTTCAAACAGGTGCCACCTCCATATAACAATTCACACCAGCAGTATAACACCGCGCAACCAAAATACAACACTACGCAACCATAGTATAACCCTACACAGTATAACCAGACACCTTAGTACAATGCCTCAAGAGGAGATAGAGCTGGATACATAGGTGGAGGACAAGGTAGAGGAGGATTTTGAAGAGGTAGAGGTCCAGTAGTGTGCCACAACTTCCAACAACCAAGACATTATGCAAGGGAATTTCCACTTCCACCAACGACATGTATGTACTGTAGCATAGGAGACCATGATACAGAGGATTGCCCGACATTATTGGGAAAAACACAAGATAAGAGGAATCAGAACAATCAAAATGTCCAGTGGATTTTTGCAGAAGCCAGGGATGCTAGAAGAAACATCAACATAGTCACGTGAGGAGGAGCTAAGACAGGAGCTGACGTAGTAAGACAAGACCCAGTGCAACACCAATGGGTGAAAAAAAATATTGAACCACGAAAGCAATTTGATGCACGAAAGGAAAAGGAGACATTCAATGAGGCTAGACAAGAGTTTCTGAAAAAGAATGTTGCCTCGACATCAGTTGCGCAGCAAAATCATAACTCTCCTACGTGGGGACGCCTTCAACAATGGACCACACCAGTGAAGCACAACCTTTAGAGAAAGTAAGTACCATAAATACTTTTCTTCAATCTTGTGTTAAGCTACTGAATGATCCAACATGTATCAAGGTTTTGAAAAATATGCTTGAAAGATGTAACGCAGAGGTGGAAGGGAAGTTAGAGAAGAAAACAGTCAATCACCTCCATACAAGAAGGAGGACAAACATGGAATTCAGAATTAATGCTAATATTGTGGATTTCAATATGGGGGATATTACATTGGACTTAGGCTTAGAAGTAAATGTGTTACCCAAGAAGACATGGCAGTGTATGGCAGAACCCACACTAGGCTATTCACTTATCCAGTTGAAATTAGCAAATCAACACAGAGTTCTACCAATTGGGAGACTTAAAGGCAGGGATGATTTTAAGGATGGAAATTTATTTTAAAGTGTAGAAACCTTGGTGAATATTACTAATCCTTCATATGCCAGCTATAAATGTTTGGCAATATTTTTGTAAAAATATTCAAATTTCTAAGGATTTTTTTACATTTTGTATAAAATTTTGGCGATTTTTAAGGTAAAATAAGTTTATCCTATAGAATTTAGGAGAATCATTTTTAGAATGGTGATTATTTTTGGGGGAAAACCCATGGAAAATTATCCCATGAGTAAAATTTAGCCCCTAAAATCATCCTTTCTTAAAGGGGTGACAATAGATTTGGATGGAATGCGCACTAAGGAAGATTTTGAAGTAATAGAGATAGTAGATGGGACACCACCTTATCCAACATTGCTTGGACTGGATTGGGCATTTGATAACCAAGCCATAATCAATTTGAAGACAAGGAAAATGACATTAAAATCAGGATAATATAGAGCCTTTGCACCATTAGATCCATCAAAAGGAGAAAGGTTTGTAGAACCCACTTATTTAGATTTGGAGGAAATAAACCAATTGTACAGAACCACCGCGTGAGAAGAATATTGTGTTAACCCAAATACAGATGGGGTAATTAGCTAGAGAAGAATCACATCATGTTCTTCTGACTCAGTTACAGGTTTATAAAATTGGTAGCAGAGACTACATGAAGTTTCTACAAGAAGCTGTGCAAGAATAGACCACGCAGTAAGATGGGTTGGTACAGAAATAAGAGAACTTCCAAATTTTCATGGGGTAAATGATATAGAGGAATATCTGACAAAATATGAAGAGGAAGTATTAAAAAATCATAGGCTCTTTTCCCTAGATATGGCACTCAAGGGTACACCTGGAAGATAGTGGGGTGCGCACAAAGAAACAATTTAGGATAGGTACCAATGTAAACGATTACTGCGCATTAGATTCAGCATAGAATAGGGGAGGAATAAAATGAAGAGGTATGATGGGAAAGGAACACCAACAGAAAACTTGGAGAAGTGCATGACAATGGAGTATGACACCACCAAAGGAATGGCCTCATCACTTCATCCATACATTTGAAGGAATTCCAGAGAACTAGTATGTAGACCAAGAAATGCACAAAGGAACTGCAGAATGGATAGCATTACAACAGAATTTTATAGTAACCTTCTCATTTTAACATGAGAACCCCAACATTGATTCAACACTAAAGAATATAAAAGGTGTAATATTTATTGATGAACCATAGGTTGAACTCATGAAAAAGTACCAACAATAGAACAGATAGATAGTCAAAGAACTACTCTCATGCTATCATGTTGAAGAAGAAGCACCAGAGGAGGATAACCCACGAAACATTAAAATTACATAAATTGAAGGAGAAAGAGAAGTGGGAGGTCCATCTATGGAATCAAAAGCATTTGTTGCACCAATTAAAGTGAATAAATTCAGCATTGGGACAACTGACAATCCCAAAATGGCAAGTATTAGAGACTATTGGGATGAAAAAATAGTAGAAACAATAATAGATTTATTGTGCAAATACAATGAGATGTTCCCAACAAAATTTACAGAGATGAAAGGAATAGCAGGAGAGATGAAGATACCTCTCGAACCTGAGGAAAGACCTGTCAGACATAGACCTTACAAACTAAATCCAGTGTATAAGCAGAAAGTGAAGGCAGAAATTGACAGAATGTTGGAAGCTGGTAGCATTGAACCAGTAGAGGAATATGAATAGATAAGTCCTATGGTAGTGCAAGAAAATAAACAAGCGGGGATAAGGATCTGTGTAGATTTGAGAAAATTGAATGATGCTCGCTTACATGACCCTTTTCCTACCCCTTTCACAGATGAGGTATTAGAGAATGTGGGAGGCTAGAAAGCATACTCATTTACAAATGGATTCTCAGGCTACTATCAGATCAAGATAGCTCCAGAGGACAAGTATAAGACCACTTTTTCTACATAATGGGGATCCTACTAGTACATAGTCATGTCATTTGGGCTAAAGAATGCACCAACCATATTTTCAAGAGTAGTCATAGCTTCTTTTAAGGAATTCATACATCAATTTCTAGAATTATATCTGGATGACTGGACTGCATATAGTTTGTTAAAGGACCATGTGGAAGTTTTAAGGTTAATGTTTGAAAGATGTAGGAAATGTCAGATATCATTGAATATCAAGAAGTGCATTTTTGGGACACCTTTTGGAATATTGTTGGTACATATAGTGTGTAAACAAGGTTTATTAGTGGATCCTACAAAGATTGTAGTCATTGTTAATTTACCACCACCAAAATTAGTGTGCCAGTTGAGAGAAACACTGGGACATGCAGGCTATTATAGGAAATTTATAAAAGGGTATGCACAGATTACTGCATGGATGGAAAAACTATGAAAGAATGATATCATATTTCAATGGAATGAGGATTGTCAACAAGGTTTGGACACCTTAAAAGAAAATATGGTCACATCACCTATCCTAGTATTCCCGGACTGGGAAAATACATTTCATGTGGGTGTAGATGCATCAACCATAGCACTTGGAGCAATTCTGATGGATCCAGGAGTAGGGATTTAGACCATCCTATAGCCTTTGCAAGTAGAAAATTGTCAGAATCAGAGTAGAATTACAACACCACATAAAGAGGAGGCCTATCTATGGTATATGAACTTTAGAAGTTCAGATACTACTTATTGGGTAAGCACTTTAAGATGATCACATATCATTGTTCCCTAAAATATTTAGTCAACAAGACAATGTTGGGGGGGAAGGATCTGTAGATGGTTGTTGTTGTTCCAAGAATTTGATTTTGAAGTGATAGTCAAACTAGGGAAGCTAAATGCAGGACCTGGTCACCTATCAAGGGTTACTAATGTAGAGGAACCTACCAACTTGTAAGACAACTTCCCTGATGCGCAATTGTTTTCAGTACAAGTAGTTGATGAATACTTCACTGATATTATTGAATACTTAAGTACAAGAATTGCACCATAAGAATTTAGCACTGCACAGAAGAAAAATCTGGTACTCTGAGTTGCAGACTATCAATTGATTTTAGGGAACTTATATAAAATGGGTGCAGACAACATTTTTAGAAGGTGTGTAATAGAGCATGAAAGGCCTAAAATTTTGGTAGAATCTCATGAGGGAATAGTTGGAGGACGTTATGTAGGAAAATATAGCATGCAAAAGGTATTGCATGCATGGTTATGGTGGCCAACAATTCATACAGATTCCAAGGAATATTTCCAGACATGTAATGTTTCTTAGAGGGTTGGAAAACCCAATAGAAGGGATGAGATGCACCTAATACCACAAGTAACTTTGAAAGTATTTGACAAATGGGAAATAGATTTTGTTGTACCCATCAATTCACTATCAAGAAGGTTAGGAGATATATATATCATTATTGTGATATAATACTTAACAATATGGGCAGAGGCAACACCAATCAAAGACTACAACACGAAGACAACAACACACTTCTTGTTTGAGCAAGTGATCACCAGATTTGGATGTCCAATAATTTTGATGAGTGACCAAGGTACTCACTTTATCAACAGTACTATCAGGGATATGACTGAGGAGTTTGAAGTCTATCACCAGAAGAGTACACCATACCATCCCGAGGAAAATGGAACAATGTAAGCTTTCAATAAGATCTTGGACAACGCTCTGACAAAGATCTAAAATGTCAACATGGATGACTGGGACTTGAAAATACCAGTAGTACTATGGGAGTACAGGACTACATTTAAGAAGTTGATAGGACAAAAACCATTCATATTGGTGTATGGGTAGGAAGTAGTAGTACCATTAGAATTTATGGTACCTAGTTTGCGCATAGCAACAATTACCAACATCATAGAAAGAGGCACAATAAAGGAGAGGTTAAATCAACTAATGGAGATGGAAGAGGATAGGATTTTGACATGATTTCACCAAGAAGTATAGAAAGCAAGAGACAAATCTTGGCATGGCAGACATATAAAGAGGAAGATCTTCAAGGAAGGAGACCTAGTCTTTCTCTATGACAGTAAATTTTTTCAACATCCTGGAAAATTTAGAATGCATTGGCTCGGGCCCTATGAAGTAAATACTATCACATATGGGGGATCAATACAACTAAAGGATCTGACAGGAACAAATCTGAAAGGAATGATCAACTGGAGTCGACTGAAACTATATAGGGACGGTCTACCACCAAACACTTAAAAGTTACAGCGCAGTAAGAAACCATGTACATAGTGTACTATAATAGAGAGTAGGATAGAAAAAGGATAAAAAGAAATAAAAAAGGAGAAAAATAAGGAAAAATAAATAAAAAATTAGAAAATAATGAAAATACAAAAATAATAGGGAATATTGTGAGCAGAGAGAGTGGACTCAGCACGACAAAAATAAAAATGTTTGCACACAACATATGGTTGACAGAAAGAAAAACACCATGCACTAAGGAAATATCATAGAAAAAATGCACGACGCACTTAAAAAGTTCAGCACACCAGAAAAGGGACCAATGGTCTGAAAAATGAAAAATGTCGGTTATGGCAAAAAGGCGCAAATTGGGGGCATTTATGAAATTAAATGAAGCATACTCGACAAGCTTCATAGCATTAATCGTGGCCAAGGAAGATTCTACGAGAAGCTTCATGGCATTCATGGCACCCTCTATATAAAGGGGAAATGTGGGAAAAACAACACCTATTGTGAAATTGCAAACTCACGGATCTTGAGAGGACGTAGACGATAGGTGAACAGGCAAGTGCACAGTGCAAACTAGTCAAACTCTATTTAGAAAAATCAAACAATACCCACTATGGAACCACCAAATATTGGTGCACCAAGCCAAAATGCAAGGAAAACAAGAAGCAGTGTAATATACCAAATATAAAAAGTATGCAAAATAGAAATAAAATGCTAGAAATGGCATAATAACAACAATATAACCAAAACAATCACCGCAATAACACTAAAATGATATGAGAATAACAATAGAAATAACACTTTTATTCTGAGAGAAATGTTCATGGGCCTCTTCGAGGGGGAAACCTCCAGTTGAGAAGATATCTATTACAATAATATCCAATCTAGGGTTCTCATACCTTCAACTCCTATTTATACTAAATATGTCTATCAAAAGAAGCATCTAGAGGAAGATCCTTCTAGAAGCGGAAGCTTATATTAGGTGTTCTTACATTCGAATTATTCTATTTTATTGTGAGGCCTTATTGATATTGAACTTTATTACATCCGAATATAGTGTTCTACCTATGTGCGGGTTAGGACCCTAACATGTCCTCCCCCTTAAAAACAACCTTGTCCTCAAGGCTTGAGATGTGGAAATTGCTGCAGAATGGTAGTTGGTTCCCAAGTGGCATATGATAGAGTTGTATATTTCGACTGGACTAACACTTCCTTGATGGTTCTCTGATGTAGGTGACACTCATGTTCATCCAAAACTACTTTTGGTTATAGCCAAATGGATCCTTCTTCGTCTAACTCGAGAAGGTTGGTTTGAATTTGGCACTTAGTTCCAATCACCTTCTTTAAGCATACTTGGCAAGATTGAAGACTTGATCCATGATCATACTTGGAAAGGCGATCAAAAACCACCATGATGACTGATTTATTTCCCGATTTGGGTAAGTCTGTAATAAAATCCATAGAGATATCCCTCCAAATAGCAGGTGGAATCGGAAGCGGTTGTAGTGTGCCCAGAGATTTGATTGTTTCACCCTTGTTGCATTGACACACATCACATTCAACGACAAAATTATGAATGGATTGTTTCATACCATCCCATAAAAAAGAACATTTGACCCTATCATAGGTTTTGGTAAACCCGAAGTGCCTAGTTGTGGGTGTAGCATGAAGCTCAGAAAGTACCATGGATTTAAGTTTTGATTGTTTACTTAAATACAAATGGCCTTTGTATCGAAGCTAATCATGGAGCCAAGAGTACCCTGGGGAAGCTAGAGCATAGGACTACAATTGTTGGATCAGATGTGAACTTTTAGGATCGTGTAGCCATTCCTGGCGAATGGCTTGGAGCCAATCTTGTACAATGAAGGAAAGAGAAAAAAGGGATCTATCATCTTCATATTTTCGAGAAAGTGAATTCGTAACCACATTGCCTTTGCCTTTCTTGTAAATGATCTCATAATCATATCCAAATAGCTAAGTCACCCATTTTTGTTTCTTCGGGGAGGAAATGTGTTGTTCCAAAAAATACTTGGGGCTTTGATGGTCTGTCTTAATTTGGAAGTGTTTCCCCAATAGATAAGGGTGCCACAGATCAATGACATGCAGAATAGCCAACATTTCCTTTTCATAGATTGATTTGCCCAGATTTCTTTCAGACAGTTGCTTGCTGGTAAAGGACAAAGGCCGACCCTCTTGCATAAGGACAACACCAATTCCTTTCCCTGAAGCATCACATTACAAAACAAAGGTCTTTGTGAAATTAGGAAGGGCTAGGACTCGAGTGGTGCACATGGCCATCTTCAAGGTTTGAAAAGATTGAGCAGTTATTGGAGTCCAAGTGAAAGAGTTCTTTTTTAGGAGTGCAGTGAGAGGTGTTGCAATCTTTCCATAATTCTTAACAAACTTGTGATAATAACCTATTAAGCCCAAAAATCCATGCAATATTTTGAAAGTATTTGGGTGAGGCCAGTCTTGCATAGCTTAAATATTTTTAGGATCCACCCTGACACCGTCCTTTCCAACCAGATGACCCAAGTACTCGAATTTTGAGGTGCCAAAAGAACATTTAGAATGTTTATGGAAAAGTTGGTGCTGGGAGAGTAGATGGAGAACTCAATCCACACGAGAAAGATGGTTTGTCCATGTTTTTCAATAGATGAG
The DNA here is from genome assembly GCA_010110895.2 of Picea sitchensis. Taxonomy (NCBI): domain Eukaryota; kingdom Viridiplantae; phylum Streptophyta; class Pinopsida; order Pinales; family Pinaceae; genus Picea; species Picea sitchensis. The sequence continues at coordinate 37,606 of SNQJ01S0050340.1, read as the reverse complement.
GATATCATCAAAGAAAACTAAGACAAAATGACAGAGAAAAGGACGAAATACATGATTCATGAGGCTTTGGAAGGTGGACAGTGCATTACACAAGCCAAAGGGCATGACCAAAAACTCATAGTGGCCCTCATGAGTTATAAAGGTAGTCTTGGGAATGTCTACCTCTTTCATACGTATTTGGTGGTAGCCAGAACGAAGATCAAGTTTAGTAAAGAACTGGGCACCACTCAATTCATCCAAGAGGTCATCAATGACAGGAATGGGAAATTTGTCTTTAATGGTAATTTTTTTGAGGGCACAGAAGTTGGGACACATTCGCCAGGAACCTTCTTTCTTTAGGACCATGACCACATGAGAGGAGTAGTGGCTTGTACTAGGGTGGTTAACGCCTACATTAAGGAGTTCTTGGACCATTTTCTCAATTTCATTTTTTTGGGAAAAGGGGTGATGATACAGACGAATATTGGGAGGAAGGCTTCCTGGTATAAGGGGAATGGAATGATCATGAAAACCATGGGAATGAGGGATTCCCTGGGGAGTAGAAATATCACTTGATGTTTATAAAGGATGGATTGGAGGTCTTGTGGCACTGAGGGTGTCTCTGTTGCTTGTATGGCATGGAGTTGGGAAATAACACCAGAATGACCTTTTTTTAGCAGCTTTTCCATGCAATGGGAACTAATGATCTCAGGTGAACCAATAGTGATGCCTTGGAACTTATATTGTTGGCCCTCCTGGTCAAATTGCATGGTTAATTCCTTAAAATCCATGAGAATGGGACCCGAAGTCCTTAGCCAATATGCACCCAACACAATTCCACAACCGCCCATGTCGATAGAAAACATATGAGATTTCAGGTGGTAGTCACCAATTTGGAGATGGACATTTTCACAATGCCCTCCACATTTCATGGAGCCACCATTGGCAATTAGGATTTGGAAATTATTGATGGCATGGATGTAGCAATGAGTTTCTTGGACAATGCAGCAATGAATGAAATTATGGGTGCTTCCACTATCAACCAGAATGATGACATTTGTAATGTCCCCAAGGCTGAGCCTTGTTGTAAATCATGTTTATGAAATGAATTGTAATTATGTTTTATAGGCTGGATAGCAAGGTTAATATAAGTTGGTGGGATTATGTGATTATTAGGCCGGAGAGCCTAAGTGTTGAGGGCCAAGAGCCTGATTTTGTACATGTATCTATACAGAACATTAATAAAATTATAAACATCGTTGCGTGCAGACTGACCATGATGAATGAGTGATGGGGGACTAAGCTTCCACAGTGTGGGTAAGGTATTGGGGGATGGAAGGTTGGGGAGAGAGGCTAAGTGTTGAGCCTAGGGGCTTAAGTCTTTGGGAATAATATTTTAATATTATTCCAAAAATCCATGTGAAATGTATTTTTTTTATCCTAAGTTCTTGGAAGGGGTTCCACTTCCATTTCCTGTCGACTGTTGCACAGGTTCCTCCTCCATTCCACAATCAACCATCTGAGCTGTGAATCCCATCTAACCTCTGTAAGAATACCCTCACGCAACTCTGAAACTGGGGGAAAAGGTCTATGTTTGTTTAGGGGAAAGCCGATACACCCTTTGTTCTGAACCGTCAAGCCTGTGTGTGGGATCTATGTACACCTTGCATAGTCCTGAAACCATAACCGTGAGTCTATCCAGTAATTGTTGAGCTAGGTTGGGTTGAAGTATGTGTATGTCACCTATTTGGGAAGTTCGTGTCTATTTTCCCAGTTGACTGTTGTGGCCATGCAGTGCTGGACTACACGTGGCTTGCTGGCCAGTGTAAGTTCGCGTTGAGCCTATGTGTAACCTCCCTCTAGGTGAGGGAGGTGATTGTTGTTGGAAGAGGCAGGTTGTTAGGCCTATGAGAAGCTCTCTCCAAGTGAGAGAGTTTTTTGGGAAGTGGTGTTCTCCTAAAGAGTGTCCAACACCAGCTACGGAGCTCTGAGACTTCCTGATTCGGCCTGTTGCCGAGACCCAGAGAGGGAGGTGAAGCACCGATGGACTGTTCTTGTGAAAGTGTATACTCTCGGGTAGAACAAGCATGTGGGTAATGAGATTCCATGAGTAGTGGGCATAAGAAGGCATCCTAGGAAGAATCCTTCCAGTGATTTTGTGCAGATTTCCCTGTAACCTCGGCCTAGACTAGGATTCCTTGCCTTCGGTGGAGCTTAGTCCTAGCTCAAGGGTGACCCACTGATGAGCTTGATGAGCAGCATGGTCTAAGGCTGGGAGGTTTGTGGAAGGCCTGGACGTGGTTGGTGGGATTACCATAGTTTCAAAGATAAGTATCAGCTTATGCTTAATATTATGGTTTTGCATGCCTGTTATGCTTATATGTATCATGTATTCTATTGTGCATATGAATTTTTGTTAATGCCAGGGATTATTTATGTTAGTAGTAAAATATATGCTTACTCTGAGTTAAATGTGTTTAATTCAATTTAAATGCATGTTATTAATTAAGTATGAGAACGATGTTCCGCACAGTAGCGTTTTCCCGACCAATGGGGTTGATGGCCGAGGGTGTTACAAATTGGTATCAGAGCCATGGTTTCAACATTGAGCCTGAATGGGCTAGATAAGTGGTCTTTGGACCCAATATTTAGATAGGAAATTGTGTCTGGAGGACTAATTTCAAACCTTAGGTTGTTTCTGAGTGTCAACGGACTACTTGACCGTGTTACAAAGCTCAGGAGGTGTAGCGGTATTATAAAACTTTATTCGGTGTGGTATATGGCCACAGGGAGAGAGAGAAATCCACACCCAAAGTGTTGGAGCCAAAGGATCTGTTCGAGAGGAAAGGAGAACCCTCATGACCGTCAGATATGGAGAACGTGCACAAGGTTTAAAACCCTTTGGAGTTGCACAGGAGTGTGGAAATCACAGTACGCGAAATCCTGAAATCGAGAGGACCGTCTATCGGAGGGACACGTGGCTTTCGATCATCATTTCGGCACCTGGGAAACCAAAGGGAAATACCCCTCATTTTCGCAAGTCGCAAAATCCTGATTACCCAAAACCCGAAAACCCGAAGTCCCAAAATATTCGAAGACAGAAGAACTGACTCGATATCTTGAAACGATCCACCATAGATCATAGAAGAGGAACTTGAACTGTTGGATCATTTCAGAATTCGAGTATTGAAATGACGAGAGACTTGGAGTTGCTACATTGTGAACTCCTGGTTATCGAAAACCCAAAACCCAGAAATCCCCAAAATACCGAAAGGATTTGCACCGTAGATCTGAGAGAGGTTTAACCATTGGGTTTCACATGGAAGGGATGTGGGCACAAGGATGTGTACCACGTGCCAGCGGGTCGAGAATAAAAGCGAGAGTGGTGGGACCCAATGACGTGACCATAGGTGATGTGGACCCTCCTGAGTGTGCCACTTGCCATTGTGGATGTGGGAGACAGTTGTGCTTTGTGGACCCGAAAGGTAAAGGAAACCAAAATTTCAGAATTCAGGGATTGGAGTGACAAGAGGTTGGGATTCACTGCATCGTGAACTCCCGGGTACCGAAGACCCGAAACCTGAAGTCCCGAAGTCCCGAAATTTTCGAAGACAAAAGAACCGTCAACGATTGAACTGTTGGATCCTGTTGGATCCAATGAGCACGGAAGAGAATTGGATAAGGAAGGACATATGATGAAAATCATTGAAGGATTGCAGAAAGAAGCCCAGGTTCACTGAGCCGATAGTCGAAAGCTCATGAGGGTTAGGGTTTGGCAGGGTGAATTCAACTTAAATATGTTGAAGAGCTTGGAAAGAATAGAAAAGAAATTGGAAAAGGAGAGTGACTCAAACAAGACAGAGAGTCGCAGGACCTTTGAGAGGAAAAGAAGATCAAGGAGTGTCAGCAGACATTGTCGTCGCTCCCCAAAGAATTCCAGTAGGGAAGCACACAGTAGTTCAAGCCCATCTACTACCAGAAAGCACAGAAGATCTGGAGTGGATGAATTGAAAAGGGAGATGAATAATATTAAGCCTCCTACATTTGATGGAGAACATAAGAAGGAGGAAGATGTTGAAACATGGTTGCCTCACATGAGGAAATATTTCCAACTGCAGAATTATTCCTCTCATGCAGAAGGAAGAATTATGATGTATCAACTAAAAGGAAAAGCATCCATGTGGTGGGATCAACTTGTGCAGGTGTAGCATGTTAGAGAGAAAGATATCACATGGAAGGAATTCAAGAGGTATTTCGAGAGAAAACACTTAACTAAAAGATATTATGATGGAAAGATGGAGTTCTTCGAACTCAAGCTAGGCAGCATGACCATTGATGAATATGAACAAAGGTTTTTAGAATTACTGAAGTATGTTCCATTCATCAAAGATGAGGCTATCAAGATTCAGAGGTATCTGAATGGACTACCACCTCCCATTGGTGACAAGATTCAGTATGATGACCCTAATACTATGGAAGAAACAATAAGAAAAGCGAAATTCTTATATGAACAACAAAGAGAAAATCTTACCTTTTGGAAGGCTTGGATTGACCAGAAGAAGTTTAAGAAAGAACAGAGGCAGAAGGGAAATAAACCACCCTTTTTCAGAAATAGTCCTCAAGGACATCCATCGTTTAGAGAGCCGAGAATGGATGAAGTGGGAGAACAAAGGCTGAGACAGACGCCCATTCAGTGTTGGGGCTATAAGGAGAGCCACAAGTACAGAGATTTTCCCCATAAAAATGGCAAAGAAAGAGATGTCCATAATGTTCAACGAGATGAAATAGTGGAGGACATGGGCAGTAGAATGGCAAGGATCTATGCAGCCCTGGAAAACAAGCAAGCTGAATTTCAATCTCACATGATTGAAGTGGAAGGTATGATTAACAACCAACCATTTATTATTTTAATTGATTTAGGAGTTGACCATAGTTATGTAGATCCTAGGGTGGTGGAAAGTTTGCATTTATCAAGAAGCAAACATGAAAAGTCTTGGTTAGTAAAGTTGGCTACAGGAACCAAGAGGAAAGTCACTGATTTGGTTAAGTCCTATCCTGTGGACATGAAGGGATTGAGAACAAAGGATGAATTGAATATTCTGGCTTTAGGCTCTTATGATTGTTTAATTAGGATGGACTGGTTGGACCAGCACCATGCCCTCCTGGACTTTCGTAACAAGAAATTTACATGCCTAGATGAGGAGGGGAAATGGAAAATAGTCCAAGGGATTCCCAGAGCCGTGGTTGTTAGAGAAATCTCAACAATGCAACTGAAGAAGTGTTACAGAAAAGGTTGTCAATTGTTTATAGCCCATGTGGAGGAAGCATCCAGAGATGAAGTCTCAAATATTAGAGACTGTGTGGTACTAACAGAGTTTGAAGATGTATTTCAGAAGGTACCCAGATTACCTCCAAAGAGAGATATCGATTTCTCTATAAATTTGATGCCTGGAGCAGCTCCAGTGTCGAAAGCTCCTTATAGAATGAGTATGCCAGAGCTGAAAGAGTTGCAATTGCAGCTTGAAGAGATTCTAAAGAAGGGGTACATTCACCCAAGTGTGCCATGTTGGGGTGCCCCGATCCTGTTCGTGAAGAAGAAGGATGAGATGTTGAGGCTGTGCATTGATTTCAGACAGTTGAACAAAGTAACTGTCAAGAACAAGTATCCTTTGCCAAGGATCGACAATCTTTTCGATCAATTGAAAGGTGCAAAAATATTTTTGAAGATAGATCTTAGATCAGGATATCACCAGGTAAGAATAAAGGATGAAGACATTAGCAAGACCACCTTTAGAACAAGGTATGGTCATTACGAGTTCACAGTGGTGTCGTTTGGATTGTCAAATGCACCTGCTATTTTTCTGCGCTTGATGAATGGTGTATTCAAGGACTATCTAGACAAGTTTTTCATAGTCTTCCTAAATGACATTTTGGTGTATTCCAAGTCAGAGGAAGAGCATGAATAGCACTTGAGGATGGTGCTGCAAGTTTTGAGAGAACACCAGTTATACGCCAAGTTGAGAAAATGATCATTTTATCAAAGGCAGATCCATTACTTGGGACACATTATTTCAGAAGAAGGGATTGTCGTGGATCCTGAGAAGGTTGAGGCCATCAAAGAATGGTTAGTGCTAAGGAATCTGGTGGAAGTTAGATCCTTTATGGTCCTAGCAGGCTATTACAGAAGGTTTGTCACAAGGTTCTCAAAGATAGCTCACCCTATCACTTCCTTGCAAAGGAAGGAGAAAAAGTTCCAGTGGACTGAAGAGCGTGAGAAAAGTTTCCAGTGATTGAAGCAGTTGTTAACTAGTGCTCTGATCCTGAGGATTGTAGATCCAAATGTGGATTTCATAGTATGCACTGATGCATGCAAAGAAGGACTAGGAGGGGTCCTCAGTGAGAACAGATTTGTAATCTATTATGAGTCTAGGAAATTAAAAGAGCAAGAGAAGAACTATGCAACCCGTGACTTGGAGTTGACAACCATAGTTTATGCTCTAAAGAAATGGATGAATTACCTCACAGGAAGGAGGTTTGAACTCATAATAGACCATAATGGTCTAAAATCTTTTCTTGATCAGACAACCTTAAACGCTAGACAAAGTAGGTGGCTGGAATTTCTTTGTGAATACGACTTTGATATAAAGCATATCAAAGGGAAGGAAAACAAGGTGGTCGATGCACTCAGTAGAAAGGTGCATGAATTACATGTTACAGCCATTTGCATGTACAGGACTAATATTAAGGATAGAATTTTGGAAGCTGCAAATGCAGATTTGCAGTACAAAGACTTGGTAGCAAAGATACAACAGAGTGAGAGACCACAGAAAGAGGAAAATTACACCTTGGAAGCTGATGGAGTACTTATGTACAAAAACAGAGTGTATATACCCATTGTCTAGGATTTGAAACTTGTGATTCTAAGAGAAATACATAACGTGACTTATGTTGGACACCCTGGATATCAGAAGACTATGGCAGCAGTCAAGAGCCATTACTTTTGGTCGGGAATGAAGGGAGAGATCGTTGAATACATCGCCAGATGTATGGAGTTCCAGAAAGTTAAAGCTGAGCATGGGCACCCAACAGGGTTGCGACAACCTTTACCCATTCCTAAGTGGAAGTGGGAAGTGGTGACAGTGGATTTTATTAAAAGATTTCCCAGAACAAGCAAGTTGCATGATTCGATCATGGTGGTGGTGGACAAGCTTACAAAAGATGCCCATTTTATTCCACTGAAAACTACTCACAAGGCAACAGATGTTGCTAATATTTTCTTAAAGAAAGTGGCACGCTTGCACAAAATTCCTAAAATGATTGTGTCTGACAGAGACCCGAAATTCACCTCAAATTTCTAGAAATGATTGTTTAAGGGATTCAGAATGAATTTGAACTTTACTATAGTGTATCATCCTAATTCTGATGGATAGACAGAGAGGGTGAACAGAGTAATAGAAGACATACTGAGAATGTATGTGATGGACAAACCATCAAGATGGGAAGACTACTTGCACTTGGTAGAATTTGCCTACAACAATGGCCATCATGCATCGTTGAAGATGAGCCCATTTGAAGCACTTTATGGAAGCAAGTGCAATACTCCTGTGAGATGGGATAATCCAGCTGATAGAGCAGTAGTTGGGCCAGAGTTGCTCAAGGAGATGGAGGACCAAATGATAAAAATTAAGTAGAATTTGAAAGCTGCCCAGGACAGGCAAAAAAGTTATGTTGATAAGAACATAACCCACAGAGAGTTCAAAGTGGGTGATTATGTTTTCTTGAAAGTGAAAGCTAACAGAAGTTCCCTGAAGCTGGGAAGTTGTGCCAAGTTGGCAGCCAGATTTTGTGGGCCATTTGAAATCCTGGAAAGGATTGGGCCAGTTGCATATATGCTTACATTACCTGCATCTATGACTGTACATAACATGTTTCATGTTTCATTGCTTAAGAAATATATACTAGATGCTAATCATGTTCTCGATTAGAATGTGATTCAGGTGGAACAAGAAGGTGTCCTGCAAGTGCATCCTGTGTGCATATTGGACAGGAAAAACAAACAGCTCCGGAATCAAGCTATAGGGATTGTAAAGGTCTAGTGGACCTGGTACAGTCCTGAGGATGCGACATGGGAGCATGAAGATGTTATGCAGGTAGAGTACCCGCATCTTTTTGAAAATTTTGAAAAGATTGCATATACAGTGTAAAGTTGCACTGAGGACAGTGCAGAAATAAGGGGAGGGGGATTGTAATGTCCCCAAGGCCGAGCCCTGTTGTAAATCATGTTTATGAAATGAATTATAATTATGTTTTATAGGCTAGTGAGCCAAGTTAATATAAGTTGGTGGGATTATGTCATTATTAGGCCAGAGAGCCTAAGTGTTGAAGGCCAAGAGCCTGATTTTGTACATGTATCTATGCAGAACATTAATAAAATTATAAACACCGTTACATGCAGATTGACCACGATGAATGAGTGATGGGGGACTAAGCTTCCACAGAGTGAGTAAGGGATTGGGGGATGGAAGGTTGGGAAGAGAGGCTAAGTGTTGAGCCTAGGGGCTTAAGTCTTTGGGAATAATATTTTAATATTATTCCAAAAAGCCATGTGAAATGTATTGTTTTTATCCTAAGTTCCTAGAAGGGGAACATGTGCAAAAGGGAACACATGTTATGGAGTGCATGCTGCTTCATGGGTGACAAGTGTCAACCCAAGCGGATGCAGTCAAAACTGCTGAAATGAGCCATGTTGGGGGTTCCACTTCCATTTCCTATTGACTGTTGCACAGGTTCCTCCCTCATTCCACTGTCAACTGTCTGAGCTATGAATCACGTCTGACCTCTGCAAGAATGCCCTAACGCAACTCTGAAACTGAGGGAAAAGGTCTGTGTTTGTTTTGGGGAAAGCCAATACACCCTCTGTTCTGAACCATTGATCCTGTGTGTGGGATCTCTGTACACCTTGCACAGTCCCGAAACCATAACCATGAGTCTATCCAGTAATTGTTGAACTGGATTGGGTTGAAGTATGTGTTTGTCACCTGTTTGGGAAGCCCGTGTTTATTTTCCCAGTTGACTGTTGTGTCCACGCAGTGCTGGATTGCACATGGCTTGCTGGCCAGTGTAAGTTCATGCTGAGCATGTGTGTATCCTCTCTCCAGGTGAGGGAGGTGATTGTTGTTAGAAGAGGCAGGTTGTCAGGCCAGTGAGCAGCTCTCTCCAGGTGAGAGAGTTTGTTGGGAAGTGGTGATCTCCTAGAGAGAGTCCAGCACCAGCTATGAATCTCTGAGACTTCCTGATCGGGCCTGTTGCCGAGACACAGAGAGGGAGGTGAATCACTGATGGAATTTGATTGTGAAGGTGTATACTCTTGGGCGTAACAGGCATGTGGGGAATGAGAGTCTGTGAGTAGTGGGCGTAAGAAGGCATCCTGGGAAGAATCCTTCCAGTGATTCTGTGCATATTTCCCTATAACCTCATCCTAGACTAGGATTCCTTGCCTTGGGTGGAGCTTAGTCCCAGCTCAGGGGTGACCCACTGCTAAGCTTGATGAGCAGTGTGGTCCAAGGCTGGGAGGTTCATAGAAGGCCTACACATGGTTGGTGGAATTACCATAGTTTCAAAGATAAGTATCAACTTATTCTTAATATTATGTTTTTTCATGCCTGTGATGCTTATATGTATCATGTATTCTATTGTGCATATGAATTATTGTTAATGCCAGGGATTATTTATGTTAGCAGTAAACTATGTGCTTACTCTGAGTTAAATGTGTTTAACTTGATTTAAATGCATGTTATTAATTAAGTGTGAGAATGATGTTGTTCCACACAGTAGCGTTTGCTAGGCCAGTGGGGTTGATGGTCAAGGGCGTTACAACCTTCATATTCTTGATGTAACCGATTAGATTGAGGGTTTGGGGAGTAGAGAAGCCAGTGAGATCATTTAGGGAAATGATTGGTTTTACTTTGGGAGGGTCTGAGGGAGGGGTTATGTCAGTGGTTTCAGGTGACTCAGACATAGGGGGAGTTTCAACAGGCTCTTCCAAAATATCCTCCGAAATGGCCATAAAAATATTTTGTTCCTTAAACTTGTGGCCTGAGAAATATTTTTCATCACAATTATAACAAAGGCCTTTGAGTTGGCGTTCAACCATTTCAGGCCTGGTCAATTTTTGGATCCTTAGTGGAGTGGAGGGAGTAGTGGGATTTACTAGTTTAGTGTGAGGGATAAAGGAGGGTTTCCAGTTTTGAGAAGATACAACCCGTTGTGCTTCTTTATATCCTTTAGTAGCCTCCACCCAACTCTGAGGCTGAGCCATGAGGACATGGGCCTAAATCTCATCCTTGAGGCCACTGATAAAACACTCTTGGAAAAAGGCATCAGACATGTCCTCTGTCTGAAAATCCAGGCACTCAAAAGAAGATATAAAGTATTCCAGTGTTCCTGATTGTTTCAAATTTGTCAAACGTTCCAAATGGTTGGTGTCAATGTCAAAGCATTCATAAAGCTCTACCAAAAAGTGTGTCCAAGCAATATACCCTTGACGGGAAGTTTTTCTCCATTGCCACCATTGCCAACATTGTTGATCTAGATGGAGAACACCATGTCGAAGTTTGACCAAGTCATCTGTAATGTCATATAAAGAGAAATATTGTTCCGATTAGGTTACCCAACCAGTGGGATCCGAGCCATCAAATTTGGTCACATACGCCTACGAAAGACATAGGCCATGTTGAAAGTGATGGTGCTGAAAGTTATGGGAATGAAAGGAATTTTCAGCTTCAATATGTGAAGGGGGGTCAGAAAAAGGGTTATCTGTAGGGATAAGCAGCTTGGTGTAGAGCATCAAAATGACAGATTCAAGCTGGGTAGTCAGGTCTTGTTTGATTTCCTCCATTGAGGACTGCATGGTTGTATTGATGGAGACAACATTGGCGCTGAGTTATTTCACTTCTTGTTGGGTCTCGGTGAAATTAGATTGCAAGGTATTGAAGTGAGCTTCCAGGTCTTGGCTATGGGTATGGGGCATGATGACGAGGGAACAAAAATGGGGCGGGCGAGGTCAAAATTTTTGATGAAAAATGAAATGTATGAATGTGATAAGAGAGAAGAGATGAATCTAATGGAATAGGTCTCAAATAATGGTGCAAAAATTTCCAGACTCGTTTTTTATTATTTTTATTTTTATTTTTTTTACACCTGCAGAGTTAAACTATGGTCTTAAGAATTTTTTAGTGATCAAATGCCCAAATTCTTAACCAGGAAGAAATGTGTAGTGATTTGGCAACCCGAACACAGTTGCGTGACCATAGATCTTGCATGTTTTAATTTTTTTATGTTTATGTCCCCAAGGGTTAGGTATTCAAGGGTTCTACAGACAAGGGTTTTCCCTGTGCTATAGCTCTTTGATATACGTGCGGGGTCCAACAGTAGTACTTGGCCCAATATCTCAGGGCACTAACTAAGGAGGCTAGACCGTACCCTTAGCCGTACTACCCAGGTACTAGAGAGTATCTTCCTGAGTGTTGTTCCCGGTGGAACTATAGCGGTCAGGCGACTGTCCAGTTTATCTAAAGAGGGGTTCAAGTAATCTAGGTTGATTCATACACAGGTCTTGTCTAATGCGCTACCACTCAAAGGTGTACCAACAGGGGTTACAAGGGTGGCCAACAGATGTGCGATTAAGTACAACTTGTATTTCCTGTGTGCATGAATCCCTCAACTGCGGGTTTATGCGCATAACGACAAATCTCTGTGGATTAAAGATGTCGGAATACGTCTCTACCCTGAAAAAAAAATTTAACCCACAATTTCTGCCAAGGAAAGTGATCTAATACTACTTGTAATATACTATATATAAAAAGTATGCAGAACAAAAATAAAATGCTAGAAATGGCAGAATAACAACAATATAACCAGAACAATCACCACAATAACACTGAAATGATATGAGAATAACAACAGAAATAACACTTTGATTCTGAGAGAAATGTTCATGGGCCTCTTCGAGGGGGCAACCTCCAGTCAAGCAGAGATCTATTACAATAATATCCAAGCTAGGGTTCTCATACCCTTGACTCCTATTTATACTAAACATGTCTATCAAAAGAAGCATCTAGAGGAAGATCCTTCTAGAAGTGGAAGCTTCTATTAGGTCTTCTTGCATTCGACTTATTCTATTTTATTGCGAGGCCTTATTAATATTGACCTTTATTACATCCATATATATTGTTCTACCTATGTGGGGGTTAGGACCCTAACAAGAAGCCTTAGAGCACCACACAAAATAGTGGAGGCTGAGTAAGAAACGGCCCAAAGAGAGGGAATTTTCAATGTCGACGCAATTCCCTCCCCGCAGGTCAAATAAGTGAGCGCGATATTGGTTGAGGAAGAAGCATAAGCCCCAATGACTATTGTCATGGAAGTTGATTCACAAGACAGTTCCCAGGGCCACCAAACAAGAGACACAGACAACCTACAACAACCTGCGAGGGTCGAAGTAGCCCAAATAACAAATGGGGATGCCAGCGAGAAGACATAGGTTGTGGCATCGATACCACAGCCTGAAATAGGTTCCATGCAACAACAGGAAGGTCTAGTAGAAGAAATAATCAGGCATCCAGATATGGGCACAAAGGATATCTAAGTGGAGGTTGGGATCTCTAGTATGCCAGTAAGAATAAAGGGAAAACATCCCATGGCGTGGTCTCCATGCAAGAATCCTAGTGCATAAATCGTACTACCGCGCATCTCAAAGGGGGTGTAGGCCAGGCAAACACTTTTGGGTTGCGTGGAAAGGCTAAGGTATTTGGATCACGATGTGGTCGATGCTAAAAAATTTCTAGAATTTGTGCAACAAGTTTACATGGACAACATAGGTACGGGTACATTTGGAGATCCCGTGATGCAACAGAAACAATGGGAAGCAGGCCTGGAAAACACAGGGATCCTAAACTTGGTGGAGATTCCCCACTTCAACAGGTGGAAATTAGTAAATAACTGCATCAAGTAGTTGATGGAAATCCTCCATGGAGGCTTCCTATGGATGGAGGAACCCATATCCATCGACGTGTAATTGATTGCGTTCATCACAGGTTTGTCATCAATGGGAGATATTCCCATGTAATACCTATATGATTAAACAAAGGAGAATTATCTTGCCAAATAAATGAAGAAAAAATACAACACAGAGAGGGGATTGCGTGGGATCCTAATAAAAAGAATCAGTGATGTAGCCACCAGGATGACCACAAAACTCATGGCTTGCAAGTTGTTAAGGAACTGTCTCAAGGAGGAAGTCCCTATAGGGGTTGTTACAGCTACAGCATAGTGCACCAATGGCACCATGCTCAGTTGGGCCCCTACCTTTTGAACCTGTTCCTCGACGACTACAAACATGCACAGGACTTGGGGACAAAATTTCACTATTCATGGTTGTTAATTTTGATAGCATTGGTCGGGTGGAGGGAGCCTCCATACTCATATTTTTTTGAAAGAATAGCTCATTTCCACGTAGTATGGTATACGTCAATGGGGAGCACTTAGGAACCCAAGAGAATAAGTGGCAACATAGGTACCTTTGCACTGTACCTAAGTGACATCCAGGACAGTATAGCTAACACCTGGAGGATCACACCCGAAGTAGTCACACAGTACCACAACATAGAAAGATTCATAGCTACATGCCATAATATGTGGATCCAGGTGGGCAAGGATCCAACCAAGGAATGGTTGCAACTTCGGTTCTGCATCAAGGTAGAATAAGTTGAAATGGCAATGCAGGATTGGCAAGATGACTGGAAGATAATAGTCATTACTAAGGAAGTTCCTACAAGAAAGCAGGTAAACGTAGGGGTATCTAAGACACCTGCAAGAGACATCACTACACCTAAAACACCAACATAGTAGGGGGAGCCCATTCATAATCCATCGCAGTAGAAGAAGGGGAGTGCGCCAAAGAAGGATGTGCAGGCAGGGAAAAAGGACACTACCCCAACACAAGGAGAACAAGGAGTGGGGCACACAACGACACAATAAACCCCCTATCCATCCACCCCACAAGAAACAAGGCCACCCAAGTGGCCAATCATACATAGAGGAGGGTCGTGAAATAAGTTTAAGGTGCATAAGTAGCTACCAGAGTATACAATCACTGAGGAGGATGTCAACCTCGTCACAGAACGAGTACAAGATAGCGCAGCTGAGGACTTTGAAGAATCTCAACACCAATGAGGAAGAATCCAAAATGAGTTGGAATACATAAGACAGGTCTTGGAACAAATACATGCAGTGAAAAGGCTTTATTGCACAGGAAAAATAATGCATAGACATATTGGAGAACAGATTGACAATGACATACAATCACATCTCAAACAACATGCAAGCAGCGGACAAAAGTGTAGAGGAGAAAATAAATCTCATTGCACAAACCATTGATCAGTACAAACATGATATTGAGGAGCTAAAGGAAAGGATTAATACCACAAATTCTCCCAATTTCCGAGAGCAGAGGAAGCAAGAAGATACACTCCAAATAAAAGAGATGGAGAACCAAGCAAGCACAGTAGAAAAATTGTTTGACAGATCCACGCAACTCTGGGCAACTTTGGAAGAAGACGAGTAGGTCCAACAGTGAGACCAAGAAGAAGAAAGAGTAAGAGCAGCCATACAAGATCTCAAGAAAAGGTAAAAAATGATGAGCATCACAAATAGAATGAAGGGTGCCTAGGATACGAAGAAGATGTAGTCAGAATTGAAGATTGCACAGACGAAGAAGCAAGAAAAACAAGCAAAACTGGAACCCCTCCAAGAGAAAACAGTACAGATTATCGCACATTTGGAGGAGGAAAATAAAAACATGGAACAAACATAGATAGAGGGTGCAACAATGATTTAGGAGGAGATCACAGTGTAATCAGTGGAGGCACTCACAGGAAAAGATATGCAGGTCAAAGCAAGAGGAAGGGAACTCACAGACAAGTTCCACAGACTAGGAGAGGTTGTCCATGGAGCATGCACTACCTAGGTGGCTCGGGACTAGCCACATGTCAGTGTTGGGGGCCTGTTGGGTGCTGGCCTATTTCGAGGAAATACCCAATTTTGGTAAGGTAAGGCCCTATTTTGGAGAAGGACAACTGGCAGGAAAAGTAGCATGTGCAAGGAAAAGCCGCATTTAAAGGAGGAAATCATGCAAGGTGTGCAAGTAGGAAAACCTAACCATGTTAGGGTTATGGTTTTGGTAAGAAATTGTAACTACTAATAAGCTGGAAAAATATTTACAATAAGAACCTAGGAGGTCTAGGTCAGGGGCTGTTCTATTTTTGAGCGGTTGAAAAGATTCCAAAATAAGTTCTGATGCATTTTTGTAAGTTGTTTGAGTTGTGTAAGAGTCAAGTAGGTTATATCTTGAGGTTTAGATGACAAGATGAGGAGCCTAGTGTGATCTAGTCCACCTCGCAGAGGTTGTTGAACATTTTTCATGATTGTATGGTCAGAGATATAGTGCATGCAATGCCATATTTTGCAACAAACCTAATAAAAGAGCCTAAGAAGCCAAATATTTGTGGGCATAACCCAGGAGGGGGTGAACCATAGTAAACCTTGTGTGATGTGTGTTTTTTATTGCATATTTACCTTCTATGAGTAGTTAGATTATGAATGGATGAATGAATGATTCAGTTAGATCTATTAGAATGCATGCATAGGCTTAACAGATGAATGAATCTTAGGAATAACCGAGAGAATAATCATATCAAGGCTCGAAGAAGATCACATAGAATCTCAGATCCCCTCTCCTTCCTATATTTCAAGCACTTGAGCTTTGCAGTCACCCATAGAGCTATCTCGGGTGAGATTACGCAGTGCACTTTGTGTGTTGTGTTTCCTTCTAGTTTACCAAGAGGGCTGATAGTTTTAGAGGGTTTTGCTGGAAACTGGTTTAGATATGATCCCGGGTCAGCCAAAGAAGTAGGTAGGGAGATAATTCTAACCAATAGAGAATAATGTTTACGTAACTTATTGCTTGGTGAATAAATATTACATACAACATTCACCACAAGTTCAGAATCACCAAAAAATGTAAAGTGGCCACAACCAAGGTTGTATGCATTTTCGATACCTAACAATAAGGCCTCAAACTTGGTGACATTGTTTGTGCGAGAAAATTCCAAACTATAAGAAAAATTGTGGATTTTACCTATAGGAGAATATATAATGATGTCGGCTCCATTACCTTCGTTTGAACATGGGCCATCGAAATGCATGTGCCATATGCCATCATCTAAATCAACTGGTTCAAGCATAGTGTCACCCTGATCAGAAAAGAGAGAATACACTCCCAAATCTTCTTCAAGATAATTTACATTAGGTTGGGGAACGCTCTCTATATACTGTGAAATTCTTCCTTCCCTGAGGACTATAATGTTCTTTTTGTTTCGAGGGATGAAAAAATGTGTACCATCAAGTGAAAGGTATCCACCAGTTAAGGTTTGTCAATATCTTCCTAAAATAATTCAATATTTACTCACCAGCAGATGAATTACTTGGATTTTGAGGGTTGTTCTTATCTTGGGACGTGCGCACAAAATTAAGGTTACATCCTTGATTTCACCTATAGTTGATTGTTGCAAACTGTTATAAGAGAGTTGATCCAGATTTTATGAGTAGAATGGAATGAATACAGATTATTAAAAGATCATTGATCCGGATTTTATGAGCATAATGAAATGAATACAAATTATTAAATATGCTTAACACATAATAACAGATATACAGTAAAATTGGTTTTCTATTCAATAAGGAAATAAGTTGAAACTGTAAAATGCAGCAGAAAACAAGCTTGCTGGAATGGTGGCATTTTATCTCTGAGAAGAGATGTGACGACTATGCTCATTCACAAGAAGATCATTACAATGAGGCTTTGAAGGCCTTGTTACAATAAACAACTAGACATACAAAAACCTAACCCTACGATATGAAGTGCCAAAAGACATGTGGGCCTCATTTGGGTAAGTTAGTACATCAACTTCCCAGGGTCGTAACTTTTGCATACGATCTTCGTTTTAGGTGCATGATAGCCCGTTGGAAAGGTATAGTAAAGGATATTCATTTTGGGGGATCAATAATATCCTTTGACTATCATTGAGAATCTCAATCCATAAAAACCTTCATTTATCCCCTCAAAATGGCCCCGAAACTTAAAAACTGCTAAAAATAGTGAATTGCCAAAATTGCCAGAAAATTGTTTTGAGCGACTTGGAAAATGTGGGTGGCCATCAATATAAATATAGATCAATCCTCCATCCTTAGGAATCAATGGTATCCATTGTGTTTATTTCCCCCATTAGATGAGGTAATTTCTACTGAATTTGGCCTCGGGTGAGCCACTTGCCTTGGTGCAGGAGCTGCCCTGCTTTGATGACTCAATAAAGTTGGATCCTTTGTTGTCGAATTACCTTGATCTATGTGTACACAATATGATCATTGGATTCCTTTTTCATGTAGTCAGGGTTGAGCTCTGTTGGTTTCAACTACTCTTCTATCTCTGAGGTGTCCAATAATGGTGGGAAATATGGTCGAAGGAGAGCCACGTTGAAGACTGGGTGTAGGCCAAGGAAAGGGGGAATGTTGAGCTCAAAAGAATTGTCACCCACAACCTTGATGATGGCGTATGGCCCATAATGAAATGGGTGAAGCTTCTAATGGGGCCCTCTAAGGCATTCTTTCTGCAATTGCAACCAAACTTTTTGTCCCACCTGAAACTTATGTGGCACCCGATGTTGATCATGGCACTTCTTGTACTTGACATTAGACTTCTATAGAATATCTTGAACCTGTTGATGTATGTGCTAGATCCACTCAATGAACCAGGTGGCTTTTTATCTTCTGGTGGAGCAGGGGACGAGTCGGTCGAGGTGGTCACCAGGGGTAGTGCAACATCCATGGGGCCCAATGGATGGAATCCCAATCCCACCTAAAAGGGGTTGTGGCCAATTGAGCTATACAGGGCTCGGTTGTAGCTATGTTGGACATAATAAAGGCTCTCATCCCATGTTTGGGGGTGTTTTTAATTGTACATGCGTAGGATATGTACGATCATTCGATTGATGGCCTTAGTTTGGCCATCTGTCTGGGGGTGGAAGGAAGTGGATTTTGTGAGCTTGGTATCTAGTAGTGACCAGAGGCTCGACCAGAATGTGATAAGGAACCAAAAGTAATGGTTTGATATAATGGTTTGTGGGATCCCAAAATGTACCCATACTCGTTCAAAGAATATCTTGGCAGTGGCTTCTGTTTTGATGTTCTTCTTGCAGGCGACTAGAATCGCCATCTTGGAAAAGCGATCAACAACCACAAAAACACAGTCATTTCCCCTCTTGGTGGATGGGAGGCCCGACATTTAGTCCATTGATATGGATTCCCATGGCCTGTCAAGATTAGGTAGAGGGGTGTACATGCCCTATTTCTTAGTGGTCGGTTTGGCAATAATGCAGGCGATGCAGGACCTCATATACTTGCTGACATCCTGTCGAAGTTTCAGCCAGTAGAAATGTTTCTGCAGCACTGCCACTATCTTTTCGATGCCAAAGTATCCTGCCACCCAACTATAGTGAGCTTCCCAAATCATCTTCGCATGCTTTCTTGATGGAATGCATAGATGGCCTAGATGACACAACAACCCGTATTGAATATGGAAATTAGCGACCATTGAGTTAGTGCCCAACATTTGGTAACTGGTGGAGAAGTTAGGGTCTGTCTCATAGAGGTGGGCCCATCCAGAGGTCCCATGGCCACAAGATTCTAGCACCATGGTGAGTGACTGGAGGTCGGCTGAGGAAATCAACATCTCAGTTTTTACTTCCTATTGTATACTTGATGTTGAGGTGGAACTACTGTAAGTATGTGGACCACTTCTGATGGTAGTCATTTTGCAATTTTCCTTGGGTCTGCATGAACTGTAGTGGCTTGTTATCAGTGTGGATGACTGTCTCCTTCCCAAGAATGTAATGTCTCCACTCATGGAAGGCTTTCACAATGGAGTACATTTATTTTTTGTAAGTAGGGTACTTACAGACAACATCTGATAGTGTCTCACTATGATATGCCATGGGGTGGCCGTGTTGAGTGAGAACGACGCCCACAACATAGTCTAAAGNCATACTCGTTCAAAGAATATCTTGGCAGTGGCTTCTGTTTTGATGTTCTTCTTGCAGGCGACTAGAATCGCCATCTTGGAAAAGCGATCAACAACCACAAAAACACAGTCATTTCCCCTCTTGGTGGATGGGAGGCCCGACATTTAGTCCATTGATATGGATTCCCATGGCCTGTCAAGATTAGGTAGAGGGGTGTACATGCCCTATTTCTTAGTGGTCGGTTTGGCAATAATGCAGGCGATGCAGGACCTCATATACTTGCTGACATCCTGTCGAAGTTTCAGCCAGTAGAAATGTTTCTGCAGCACTGCCACTATCTTTTCGATGCCAAAGTATCCTGCCACCCAACTATAGTGAGCTTCCCAAATCATCTTCGCATGCTTTCTTGATGGAATGCATAGATGGCCTAGATGACACAACAACCCGTATTGAATATGGAAATTAGCGACCATTGAGTTAGTGCCCAACATTTGGTAACTGGTGGAGAAGTTAGGGTCTGTCTCATAGAGGTGGGCCCATCCAGAGGTCCCATGGCCACAAGATTCTAGCACCATGGTGAGTGACTGGAGGTCGGCTGAGGAAATCAACATCTCAGTTTTTACTTCCTATTGTATACTTGATGTTGAGGTGGAACTACTGTAAGTATGTGGACCACTTCTGATGGTAGTCATTTTGCAATTTTCCTTGGGTCTGCATGAACTGTAGTGGCTTGTTATCAGTGTGGATGACTGTCTCCTTCCCAAGAATGTAATGTCTCCACTCATGGAAGGCTTTCACAATGGAGTACATTTATTTTTTGTAAGTAGGGTACTTACAGACAACATCTGATAGTGTCTCACTATGATATGCCATGGGGTGGCCGTGTTGAGTGAGAACGACGCCCACAACATAGTCTAAAGAATTTGTCTCGATCTCAGAGGGATGTTGTGGTTCTAGTAATGAAATTACTGGGGATGAGCACAAACGCTTCTTCAAGTCATCGAAGGCTTGTTTTTGGGACAGACCCCACACAAATATTTCCTTGTTTCCACCCCTCATTACTTGGCTAAGGGCCCATGCGATATGAGAGAATCCCAACATGAACCTGCGAGAGAAATTGTCGAGGCCCAAGAATCTCCGAAGTTCAGTGAGTGTGGTTGGGGCTGGATAGTCATGGATGACCTAGATCTTGGCTGGATCCACATGCACATCATGTCAATCAATGATGTAGCCTAAGTAATGGACCCTGTCCATTTCTAAGGATCATTTTTCCAAGTTTGCATATAGTTTTTGTTGTCACGGGGTGTGCAGAACCTACTGAATATGCTACAAGTGTTACACCCAAGTCTTGTTGTAGATGAGGACATCATCCAAATACACCACTACAAAAGTATTGTTGAAAGGTTGTAGGATATCATCCATCATCTTCATAAAAGTTGTTGGAGCATTTGTCAAACCAGAGGGCATGACCAACCATTCAAAAAGACCTTATTTTGACTTGAAGGTGGTCTTCCATACATTTTTCTATTCTATTGGGACCTGGTGGTATCCAGACTTTAGATCAATCTTATTGAAGTATTTCTCCCCCATGAGATGATCAAGGAGGTTGTTGATTTTGGGAATCGGGTACCGATTTCAAACTGTGATTTTATTCAGGGCCCAATAATCAATGTAGAGTCACCAGGTCTCATCTTTCTTCTAAACCAACATGATTATGCTCCCAAAAAGTGATGAGTTGGGATGTATGTGCCCCTTGTGGAGCAGTTCTTGGATCTGCCTCTTGATCTCCTCATTTTCTAACAGAGAGCAGTGGTAGACTAGCCCATTGCGTAGCAGTGTGTTTGGGGTCAGATTGATGGGATGCTTGACCTGGTAGTGCAGAGGTACCCCAATAGGAGAGGAGAAGATATCTGAGTATTCTTCCACGACCTTATCCAATTACTTCTATTGTGTGGAGAGATCAATCGCGAAGGCCCTGGATGTGGCTGCGATCTTTCGCTCACTCTGAGGGTGAATCATGAAGAAGACAAATTTCCTGGTCTGAGAGATGAACTTCCTGCATTTCTTGCTAGATATCAAGAAAATACCACTAGGAGGGATTGCCTCGGGTATCCTGTACAATTTCCTCTTCAAAGTAATAATAAAACTATGATTCCTAGACTCATATACAACATGACGTTTCCATAAATAAGGTTTTCCCAAAAGAACATTACAAACTTTGAGAGGAGCTACATCACACAATACCTTGTCTTTGAAGGGCTTCACATCATACGACAATCGACACTGTCGGCTTACGCGGAGATCGCTTCCTTGGCAGAGCCATCTAATGGTGTAGGGTTGTGGGTGCAACGTTCTCGGCAGGGCAAACCGCTTGATGAACTCTACTGATATGAGGTTCTTTTGGCTACCGCTATCAACGATGAAGTGCAACGGAGTGCCTTTTACCCACATCTATGAATGGAAGAGACACTCACCTTCTTCTAGCTTGTTTGCTTCACCAAGATGGATCTTGGTGGTAGCAACAATGGCACTGGGTTCTATGTCAATGATCTGTCTTCCCATTTCTGGTTTTGACTCAGAGTCAGAACCCACATTTGATTTAGAGGCTTTCACTTTTGACACCAATGATGCTTTGAGGGGCAATCGACAGTGTTATGCCAAGGGATTTTATGGAAGTCACACCACTTCCCAGTATCTTTCTTTGTCTTTCTGGTGTCCTTCTTTTCTTTTAGTTTGGACTGGTTGTCCTGATACTATCCATCTTTTCTTTGTCCTTTGTTCTGTGGGTTGGGGCTGCCCCTTCCTGGATTTTTCTATGAGGAGTTCCCAGGCCCAAATTTCCACATCTTTTGTTTGAGCTTCTTCTCGATTTTGATGGCATATCAGTAGGTCGCACCCAAGGACAAGATGTCTAGAAATTCCATTCCGGTCTAGATGTATCTATGCAGAGCACTGTAATACTTTAGTACCTAATGTCGTTATGAATCTTTGATACCCAGCTTGGTGCACAAGGTATGGTCTCTTTCTTTCCGTAGTGTGGTCCATTTGGTATACAAGTCGTCATGACTTCTGACATGGTAGTATTGTTCCTTAATATCATCCTCGAAGGATTCCTAGGTGGCCACAACTATAAATAATAAGGGTTCCTCTATTTCCTTTTTCTCACAAAAAGTTTCCCACCAATATTTGACATGGGGAATGGATTTGAGGAGTGCAAAAGCAATCTTTTCTCTATTCGAAAAGTCATGGAAAAAAAATACCCTTCTAGTATATTCAACCACTTGTCTATAGCATCTGAATCTATCTGACCTTCAAATATAGGAATATTGAAGCTAATTTTTACCTTGAAGTGGGCGGCACTCTGCTCAAGGAAGATGCATCGTTTGTTGGTAGCCACCAAAGAATCTGCATGAAACTATCCATCATCTTGTTCCTCTATTGCATGAGGGATTCCTCAAGAAATTTTTTGAAAGGATCTCCTGTCCCATCATCTTTCTTTTCTCCTACCATGAGAGGTTTCTTGGGCATGTGAGATATTTTGTCCTCAAGAGAAACAAGATCGAGATCCAATTCTTTTTACCCTAACCTCGTTCGGGACATGCATTAAGACGACAAGGAGAAAACTGCTCTGATACCACTGATTCAGATTTTATGAGCAGAACGAAATGAATACATATTATTAAAATATGACTGATCCAGATTTTATGAGAAAAATGAAATGAATATATATTATTAAAATATCCTTAACACAGAATAATAGAGATACAGTAAAACTGGTTTTCTATTCAATAAGGAAATAAGCTACAACTGTAAAATGCAATGGAAAACAAGCTTGTTGGAATGGTGGTGGATTATCTTTGAGAAGAGATGTGACGGTTGTGCTCATTCATAAGAATATCATTACAATGAGGCTCTAAATTTCTTTTGACAATAAACAAGAATGTCAAAAAACCTATACATCCAAAAACCTATCCCTAGGAGATGAAGCACCAAAAGTCATGTGGGCCCCGTTTGGGTAAGTTAGTACATCAACTTCCAGGGGTCGTAACTTTTTCATATGATCTTCGTTTTAGGCACACAATAGCCCATTGGAAAGGTATCATCGAGGATATTAATTTTGGTTGATCAATCAAATCCTTTGGCCATTATTGAAAAGCCCGATCCTGAAAAACTTTCATTTAGGCCCTCAAAATGGCCCCGGAAGTTAAAAACTGCTAAAAATAGTGAATTGCCAAAATTTCCAGAAAACTATTTTGAGCGAGATGGAAAAGGTGGGTGGCCACCGATATCCATTTGGATCAAGAGAATTCTTCTATAATTTTCTTTATTGCATGATAATCCAAGCTCTTCCGTGATAATTTTAGACATCACACTTGGACTGAACCCGCCATCAATTAGGCAACAATGAGCTATTTTATCCATTATTTTTACTGATATATAGAAAGGGTTTTTTTTTACAAGGTTCCTAAAATCATTTACATCTATCTTATTTACAGTTCAGTCCTCTTCCTTTGACTCTTTAAATATATTGGCTATGGTAGAAATATTACCTTCCATAAATGTTTTAAGATGCTTTTGTTGTTCTTGGATGAAAACCATGTCCAAAAGAGTAGCATCAACTTTGATGTTAGCCAATTGATTAAGGATATTATACTTAGAAGAGGAAAGAGGAGAAGACACTCCTTGATTATCCAAAGTTTTGACAACTTGTGTATCAACACTTTGAGAAGATGAGCTTGGGGTGTAAGAAGTGAGAGGAAGGTCATATTTTCCCTTGGTAGTGTAAGATTTATTCTTGGTATTGATTACCATAACATCTTCTGGTTCAACCCAATCTAAAATAGCGGTCATGGTATCGATATTTTTTCCAAAGATCTTATCACTAGTATTTCTCTTAACTTCGCAAGTACCTTCTTTATGATTTTCTTCACAGAAGTTACAACAACTGCGAGCCGTTATGGTATTTGTCTGAAAATTATTTTCATTAGTATTCCTAAAAGATGATAACGAATAAGAAGATTCCCTAGGGGTGGGGGAAGAGGAATTTTCATTTTGTTCATAGGCTATCATCATATTATTTATATCTTGAACGAGTTGTAGGAGGGAAAACATGTCTGTTTTCTTGACCAAGTCTCCCTTAGGGAGACCCATTCTTTTGAGTTTCTCTTCATATTCTAGGTAAGTCTGAAGAGTAGAACCAATATTGTCAATATCCTTCTCTTCAATTCTATGACGATAAGGGGAAGGTAATGCATTATAATAATGCATGAAAGAAGCCTAATTTTGAGGATGGATTAGTTCAGGGATTTGATTATATAATTTGGTGAAGCGAAGGTTAAAAGATTTAATGGTTTAACCATCCTTATAAGCAATATAGTTGTATTCCCTTAATTGCTCAGATGGGATATTGGGCTATCCATAAGTGGACTCGAACCAATAAACCAATTCTTCCCAAGTGGAAAGGATTTTGGGAGGGAGGTAAAAAAAAAACAGTTGCAGCTTTCCCTTCGAGAGAATTGACAACAAATGTATGAAAGTGTCATTATCGTTAGCTCCTATGTCATGACAAACATTAGAAAATGCTACCAGGTATTTGTTTGTAGTAACAGTTCCATTTCCTAAAAACCTAGGTAAATGATACTTGAATTTTGGTAATTGGTGAGTGGCTGGTGCAAGATTCAAGGGAGAAGATATGTGCCATTGGGTGGTTGTAGCATCTTCCTTGAATTGGAAAATTCCATATTTCTTTATGACTTTAGAAGGATTGGTAGTCGATTGAATAGGGACTTGATGACTGTAGATACTACCAATTACTTATGAAGCATAAGGTTGCGAGGAGGAGGGACCTCCAGTGCCACTGCCACTACCCGCAAATGTCATGTTGAAAGTGATAGGTATGGGTGATAAAGGTGAACTGGCATAATAAGATAAAGTTCTCCTAAGAGCACTTTGTTGTGTTGATAAGACAATTTTCCTCCTCCATGTTTCATCAATAGGGGTAGCTTCAAGGGATAACCCTCTTCTCCTTTGAGATATGCGAGGATTAGAGGACATGAAATGAAAGACCAAAGAGGTAGGAAAGGGAGGCTATTGTTGATTTATGACGTGACTTTCCCTGTCTTCCCAATGTTCATGAATATTTATGTCCCTTTCAATTACTTCCTAAGAGTGTTCAAGTTCATCATGAGTACTAGAATTTTCTAAACTAATGTTGAATAAATTCAATGCAATGTTGGTTTGGTCATCAAGACGTTTTCCAATATTGGGTTGTCTAGTAACAGGTACTGTCATGGAAAAATCAGTTAAAGAGTAATCAGACAAAACAAAAAATGAAAGATAATCGTGATACAATCAACCAAATAGATATGGAATATCTCCCCAGCATGGTCTCCAAATAAATGTTGAGGGAAAGGTATGAGGAACCTTACTCAATCATTTTCAGATCTTGTCGGGCTAAGGAAATATAATTGGGAATGTCACCCGGGGTTTATAGACTTAAAATAAAAAAAGACAATCACTTAATCCACATGTATTAAGTACGAGGGACCAAGGCTAGTTGTATATATATATTACATGTAACTGTGCAAAAAAAATAAAATAAGCAAGAAATTACATAAGTTTGTATATGGATAAGAGACAAGATTAAAAGAAAAATATGAACCAAATCATCATAATACACATGTGACACTGAAATCAGAAATTTGATTTTTATATTAATTTCATTCTAAGATACAAAGCTGAATTATCTTTACAAACCCCTACGAGGGTAGGGACCAAAGTTATATTTATAAGCCTCCGATGGGAACCATACAAAAATACTCTGACATCAAAAGAAAATTGAAGCTAAAGATCTGGATCAGCTTGCCACAAAATGTTGTCACTTGACTCTGCAAAATATTCTTTATCAGTCATGAAATTTAATTCATAAACAAACAAGAACACACAAATTGCCAAAGATAAATCATACACCTTAAAAGACAAGTTGTTGAAAGATATGATTTAGTTTTGAATCTTGTTGCCTTCAATAAGACCCTGTTGTCACCAAGATGGTTAAGCCTTCTAGTAAACTCAGAATGAATGAAGAATGGAAGTATCTCACATGTACATAACAAACCTTATAGCAGAAGTTCTCCTTCTATTCTCTTTTACTCCTTGTCTCTTCATTTGATTGAGCTTTTATTATTTCTCAATAATTTATGGTAGTTCAACTACCTTTATTTTGTTAAGATTAATTAGCTTAACTAATTAGTTGAGACAAATAATTAATAATATATAAATAAGGGTCTATTTAAATAATAACTAAATAGGTGGGACCCCTTGTCACTCCCATTTTCAATTTTAAATAATCATCAAAACATAAAGTATAATACCCCAAACATTTGATTCAAACATTCGCCTTGTAACTCCCATCCTCATATTAATAATCAAATATTTTCATATCAGCAAAATAAAA
>SNQJ01S0050338.1:39952-80035 GCA_010110895.2 Picea sitchensis | reverse complement strand
ATTCCAAGCTAACCCACTCAAAAGGTGATGTGGATTGCCCAAATGAAATGGTGCTAGTATGCTCTTGATGAGAAAAGAGGTTTCCCCAAGAGAATAGTGGCAGCATAACCTTGCAAATGAATTCCTTGAAGATGTAGTGCACCCATGACCTTGTTTTATAGCACCACTTTGAGGTATTGTGCAACCAACTTTTAGTGTGAAAAGGGGTTGTTTAGGTCACCTTTAGGTCTTTGACCAGCCACCCAGCTAGATCTAGTCGAGATTTGGATGTCAAATCGACTTGGAAGTTTAACCAGAAGTGGGTGGGAGGCCGACCAACATCATAAATGCATCGTTCTCAGGTGTGTGCGGCTTTCAACCTCCACAATCATGCATCGTGCACATGTGCACTTTTCCTGCGTTTCTTGATGACGCATGTGTGCACGTGCCTTGTATAGTCATAACACATCCTGATTTTATAACTAGTTGTATAGTTTTGGACCTTTTGGAAATGATTTTTTGGTATTTTTGGTCCATGGATGAACTAATAGCTGTTTGAAGATGTTGGATTCCTATAACCATTTGCGAATGAAATTTCAATGATAATAGATACAACAAGGAAGAAATCAGTACTCCTAAGAAACCTTATGCAAGTCCTTCATTTGTAAAGGGTGAAGACTAGTCTGACACATGTCCTTCATTTGTAAAAAGGGAAAGCATGTATGAATCAGGTTATTTAGGTTCAAAGAATGAAAGAAATACTGCAATATTTAGAAGATCAGATCAAGGAAGACATCCAAAAGCTACTCATACACCTCAAAGTAAGTTTAGATGAGAGACACCTTCATGGATGAAGAAAAGGAGGTATGAGAGTGTTTTTAATGGTTCTTGTTTTATCTTATGATGGATATGGTCATAAAAGCCTTGGATTGTAGGCATCATGAAAAACAAAAAAATATGAGCTACAATTTCACAGTGTTCCAGTAGGACAACAACATCCTTTAGAAACACAAAGGGAGTCATTCAGTTATGACAAGAAAAGGTTGATGAAGGAGTCCTAGTAAGAGAGATGAGAAATATTGAGCATACTACAAAGGACATAGCTAAATATGAACATGAACAGGTCCAAGAATCTAGTATTTCATTCCAAGACCAAGAACATCCCCATAAAATACCACTTTCTAAGAGAGTGGGCCACCAATAAGATTATTCAGGTTCATTACATTCCAACCAAAAAACAAATTTCATAAATATTTACTAAACCCCTAACAAAGAAACCATTTGAATATCTCTGTCAGAAGCTGGGTGTCATCTCTTCTCTCACCTAAGAGAGTCCATCCTGTCAGGGGGAGTTTGTGTTGGTTGAATATCTGATACCTCTGAAAAGGACTGCAACAACTCAAGGGGAGCATGTTTTCTTTGACATTAATGTCAAAGGGGGAGAAAATGTGTCTTTTGGATGCTACAGTTGGAGGTCTAAGTAGAACAGTGTAGCCCTTCAGGGTTTCCATCAATGCCAAAGGGGGAGATTGTTGGCATGTTTATAGGCAGAGTGTGCTTGTCATTGATGGCAAGAACAACAACGACAATGGTATGTTTACAGGAAATAAAGCAACAATGAGGAAAGAAGCAATGATGGAAAATAGGGAAAGCATAAGTTCAGGAGAAGAAGAAAACAATATGGAAATAAAATATTAGGAGGAATAGCGTGAGTATGCAGAGATCAAATCTCGGAAAGAAGCATAAGCTTAGGAGGAGGAGTAGATAGTATGCAAAGATCAAATATCAGAAGAGATAACGCTTTGCACTTTCCAGAAGTTCAACCGAGGTCCAAGAGAAGGACTCGCAGGAGGAGAAAAGTTCGATACCTTTGAACACTTAGAAAATCTTCTAAGTCAGAGAGATCAAAAATCTCAAGAGGAAGAATGACAGTGGTCATTGGATCACCAATCCTAAATACCCAATGACCATTAGATCAATGCCCAGTGACCAGAGGAAGTGTAGAGGAGAAGTACAGATATGATCCATTGGATCTGAGCACCGAGGATCAATAATCGTTGGATCCAGAATTAAATGCACAAAGGTTAAGCCTTTGGATGAGTGTAGGAGAGAGGACTTGTCAAAGTATCGAAGTCCCGAAGTAAGCAAGGATCATCCATCATCAAGACTAACATGTGGCACACAATCCTAAACTCCAGAGAAAATCACTTCGAGGATTTTTCAGTTTGAGACTTGAAAAACCTGAAGAACAGAGAGCCGGAGAGTCGGAGAGACAGAGTAAACAACAGTTGTCAGATCAGTTTGAAGTGGAAGGATATGATAATTCAGCAAAGACATATCACAGAAATATCAAGCCATCGGTATAAGTTCATGATCGACGAACAACATTGACTTCGGATCTAAAGACACGAGGAGGTTACACTCTAGAGAGCTTGAGATTTGAAATTCCCGAAATGAGAATTTTCATCAGTCGTTGGATCATTCCAAGTGGAAGGGAAGGATACTCCAAAAGATATACATCGCATAAATATTGAGCCGTCGATCTAATATTCTGATCAATGAACAAGATTCACTTTGGATATAAAGATACGAGGAGGTTACGCTCCGAAAAGTTTGAGATTTGAAAAACCTGAAGCTCAGAAATCCGAAATGAATAAGGACCATTGGATTTGGAGGACATACAAGGACTATTGGATCAATGTTGTTGGTCAATAGACCATGTCATAAGACCACATCACCAGGTCATGTCAACAATACTACGTCAGCAAGGACACATGGCACAATTAGACAATGACAAGTGTCAAGTTGATTTGACACTTTAGGTACATACAAATCACAAATCCAAGTGACACGTGGTAGCAACTAGGCTCATTATAGGTCATCAAGTGACATAAGTAAGTGATGTCACTATGAGAGTTTTACTTCGAGAGTTTTACCACCAGAAGATTCCCTAAGTCCTGAAGTCCCAAATGCCGAAGTCCCGAACTGGATACGAGTCATCCGATCTGAAGATCACTTCGGATGCATTCTCAATCATTGATCTAGTACAGTGGAAGGGCAGTGTAAGTGGAAGTGTTAATTGAAAGCAAGTAGTTTCCACCACCTATGACTTATTCAATAGGTGACCACTCCGGAGGATAATGAAGCAACGATTAGCCTAAAGTCCCAAAGTGCCAAAGTCACTTATGGTCGTTGATTGTACAGGAGGGTATGTGTCAACAGATCATGAAATACGAGCGAAACTAATCCAGGAAAACACAAAGGAGAAAGGTTTGAGATTCCCTAAGGCTGAAGTCACGGAGTGGAGGATAGTCATTGGATTAAAGGGACACATGTCATTGGATCGTGGACTCTGGGTGAAATGCTCCAGGAGCAAGTAATGTTTGAGAATCGAAGCTCTCGAAGCCCGAAAGGAGAAATCGATCTCGTCCGTTGGTTTGGAGGGCCACATGTCACCTGATCCTTGAGACTAAGGATCACGCATGGAAAAAGGAAATAAGTTATAGCCATCGATTGAAGAGGACAGATGTTAGCAGATCTTCCATTCTGTAATATATCCAGTCAACAGCAACAGGGTTTGAGATATGAAACTCCCGGAGTCCAGATCATGAATTAAATCTCATTCGTTGATGTAGGAATGTGAGATCTGGTCCATAGACTTGAGAGGAAAAATCTGAACCGTCCATTCAGGAGAACCATCAAGATCATGATATCAATGGTCGTGCTCCATTGTGGGGATGGAACATGCTCGGGTCTTAATTTTTTGTGAGCGAGATGCAATTGAAACCACGGTTTTGAAGAAAGGATGCATGGAGGCTCGTAGTGAATTATAGGGAGAAAATTGGGTTGCTCTCAAACCACCTATGGATGCTCCCTCAATCATGTGGTCACATGAAGCTCATAGCCCAAGGTCATATCATGAAAAACAACCAATGCTCACTAGACAGAAATCAGGAAGCACCTTTTTGGATAGGCATTTGGTCACCGTCAATGATCACGTGAGGGAAGGATCTTAGAAGCCAAAGAATCCATAATTGAATGGTTGTAACTGACAGAGAAGATGAAGAGTTTCGACTGCCAAAGAAGCTAAGGAATCTTATCATAACTCCCACTGATGATGAACACACTGAGTATAACCGCCAGAGAATTCAAAGAGCTTCAGGTTGATCGCCAGAGGATTTGAAGAGTCTCAAGGTAACTACTAATGGGATGATGACTCATCAAAGAGAAAATTGACAGATGGAAAAGAATCAAAGAATGTAACTGCCAGAGAAGCCAAAAAATCTCAATATAATGACCCACTGATGAAGAATAGTCTCTGGATGATCACTAGAGAGAACAAAGAATTAGGTGCATGATCAGGCATGCACTTGGCATGATAAATATACACATAATAGATAAGAGAGTGATTCTCCTATTGAGTGTGATTTATGCAGGTAGAAGCATGCCATGTGAAGGAGATGAAATGCACAAAAGAGGCATAGCACATAGAATGGAAATAAGACACAGAGCATAAAGTGTAGAAGAAGCAAGGAAAATAAATGCATATCTAAGAGAGGAAGAGAAAGCTGAGGTGCGCATACAGAGGTAGAGAAGAAGATTAGAAAGATCAATAAGATGTGAGAAGGAATACATGGATGCAGGCAGAGCAGAGAAGTGTAGAAGAACAGTGATGAGACTGGTAAGCGATTGATAAATACTATATCACTGTGATAAATTTATGAGAAGCAAAGATTTATATTTCAGGGTGGTAGGGAGGTTCTAGGGAGGATTGTTTTCCTTAGAGTTTCAAGTGGGTGCTTGAACACAGGGATTTGTAGCTTCAATCTGGTTGTAGCTAGAAAAACCAGGCTGGAAGGGTGGTGCAAGGGAGAACTATTGTTCTCTGTTATACAGGTTGGTGCTTGTGTAACTGGAAGTTGGTGCTTCCATCCAGGTGGTGCTGGAACACTCAGGGAGTTGGTGCTAGAGAAACTAGGAAGTTGGTGCTTCCTTCTAGTGGGTGCAAGAGAAACCAGAGAGTTGGTGCTCTTAGCAAGATGCTTCTTGTAAAATAGAGGTGGTAGCCTAAAAGGGAGTTGGTGCTGCTAAGAATGATAATGTACAAAAAATAAAGATTACTTATCATATCAAGAAGAAGAGGTTTTTCCCTTTATGGAGGAAATATCTATCTCTGTATGTTTCATGTGTGTGATTGATGTTGAATATTCTATTGCTTACTTCTCTGCATTATTTTGATTGTCATTGAGCGTTCTGTAAAGAGTTTAAAATGGGCATAATTGTTTAAGCACAATAACAACTGATTCACCCCCCTCTCTCAGTTGTCCAACACCCCTACCTACAAACTAGGAAATTCACAACATGCAAGAGGATAAGACCACTAACCTGTCTCTCACCACTCCCACATTGATATCCTCACTCTGTCGCAATCTCCAAATCTTCTCAAATCTATCTCTCCAATTCAGCTATAGTGACAGGTACACATGAGGTGGAATTATGGGCCCACCAGCTATATATAGCCCCTTTTTCCCAACTTCAACACTCTATTATAGTAGCGTAGAGCCTCCATTTTCTGATCCGTTCTCAGCTACGGGCTCCTCATCCCACCATATACACATTCACATTCCCCGGGTCATAATCTACACTTGGCCCTCGAGGAGAAGCTTTCTCACGTCATGTTTAGGCATACATTCTCATGTTCAATTTTATCAAATAGTTGTTATATGTTCTTTATCATTAGATATTGTTCATGTCGGGTATTTGGTTTTCATGTGTGAGGGTACTTGTTCTGCTAGATTACAACCCCTTCAGGTACATGTTAGACACTATCATACAATTATTCCCTCTGTAAATAAATTGCATATCCCAATCACCCTCTGATGTTTATGTTTAGGATCCTCACATCTGGCTCTATAGTACCTTTACCTCTTCCACATTTGGCTACTATCAACCGGTCGCACTCTCCCCCACATAAGTTTTCCCATTCATAGTTCCCCTTGGAAACTCGACACTCATGCGGATTTCACCCCCTAGGGATGGGAGTCTCGATAGTCTTATGCATTTCCGAGAATGAACCCCATACTTCTTCTCATTATATTTCTAACCTTCCCAATGGAATCCCAGGTCATCTCATCTAAGTTTTATTGACTGCACCTCCAAAGTTTCATTGTCCCTCCATCTCATCCACCATTAGTTTTCCCATATTTAGATTTCCCTCCATTCATTTACCTAATACATAAACCCACCCATGGAGCCCCCACCCTCCACCAGTTCTCTTTCTCAAACTTGCGTCCTAACAGGACATGACATATTTCACTGGGGCACCTATTTCTGTATCTGTACACTCAACCCAATTTATTCTTTATCTCTTTGGTAATTGTAAAAATCCTTTGTTTCCAACATATAAATATCTTTTTCGTCATCGTCCTCGATGGCCTTCTTTTTCCCTGGAAAAAGAAACCCATGTCGCCTTTGGTTGGGACATCCACTCTCCTTTCATCTTGACATCATTCAAAAACCCCGAGTATCCCAAGTCCATATACCCATGATCTCTAAGTTTGTCAACTTCGTTAGCCTCTGACACATTTTAACCCCATATCTAGTTGTCCCCCTGACACTAGATCTAGTTTTACAGTTGTTGCCAATCATCCTTCAAAAAATTCCCCAACCAAGGGCACTCTTGAGTCTCATCGCATCTTGAATTTGACCATGTTACGCATTAGTACCTGATATCATCTCAATGGATTTCATAAATCCCTTTGCTTCTTGGAGTCATGTCTCCCTTCCTATCGACATCATCATAATTTCCATAAGGGTGGTAATATCTTGAATCTCATTACCTTTACAATGAGGAGTCTCAGGAAACACATAGAGAATCATCATTTCTCTCTAATTCCGTTGACCCCCATAACATTGGAATTCAAGAAAACTCTCATGTTACAGTGGGTCTTACTATGCGACTATTGTAGTTGTTTCATACCAGTCGAATACCTATGAATTTGTTAGGCCATCAATGCCTACGAGTCATCGACAATTATTACAGTCATCCTTGCTTCACTTCAGAGTCTGTTCACCATTCAGAACTATCATCTGTCGTTATCAACCACCCCCGATGGCGCTGCACTTATTTAAATCAACATACATCTTCATTTATAGTCTCACATTTTGGTTTCATGACATGAGCATGGGGCATGCCCACCTCATTTGTACACGTATTTTCTTTTTTCTCCTTACAAAAAGGTTTGGGTCCCACAATTTTCCCTCTCCCTCCGACGGATCGCTCTTGCAGTTTGTCTCTTTACTCTTCATTACAATGGCACTCTCAACAAAATAAACATTGATGCATTTTGGCTATACATATGCTCCTAACCTCACACATCATGGGGCATATGTTATCACTAAAAAACCGTTCGCAATATTACACGCAAATGATTGAAGAAACACATCAATGGAAACAACAATTAGTCCACCTACAAAACTAAAATTCATCTAGAAGGCAAAAACTATGCAATTGGGGTAAAAAATCAAAATGCACAGAATCACCAAAGAGAGCATGCATAGTGTGTAGAGTGCGTAGGACAACACAAGCCTCAGCACACACTATGTGAAAAATGTGCAACTGTGTACGAGAAAAGATGTGCACTTATATGAATGATGCATTTATGGATCTTGTCAGTGCCTCAACCACTTCTAGTCCGACCCCCAACACAATTTTACACTCATATCTGAGGGAAATATAGATGGGAGGCTGGTCAAGGACTAGAGGGTACCCTAAAAGGTCCCTTGTTCACACTATGAACCAATTGCATTTTTCTATGTATGTATGTTATAAATAAGAGCCATGGGTGTGCTAAGAAACCAATATCTTCAAGTTATTGTTATGTTGCAATAATTATTCCTTCATAATCCTCTTTTCTCTTTGAAGCCTTCAAGCACCATTGCAATAGGCCATTCCACTCACCTCTTAATACAATAGGCATTGTTTTTCTTCACCATTTTCCATTTATTCCATTGTAAAGAGTGAATATATCTCAATTAGGGAACTCAAGAGCCCTCCCAAGGAGGAAGAGGGGACCCATAAGTCCCCACCTTTATCTATGGTGTTTTTCTAAGTAATTTATTGATCCATTGGAAGCATTATGTTGGTCACTTGTTCGATTTTCATGGTTCTAAGTTTCTCAAGATTCTAACATTTATTTCTTATTTGTTTTCACATGTGTTTGGCTTATCTAACCCACTCACAAAATTTTGTATTGTTTAGCAGGCTCATCTAAACATGGAAGTTGTTGGAACAAATTTTGAAGATTTCTAAACTTAGTGTCTCTCGCCAAAATTTATGTCAGTTTCGCCAGCTAGTTTTAGAACCTTGTCACCTGGCACAAGATTTTTTTTTAACAATTGAATCCTTGCATCGTTAGATGCAAACCTTTTCACTGCAACAAAACCTCTAAACCTATCGCCATTTTTGCTGAGCTTCTTTACCGTCAAAATCTCAAAGCCTTGCATCACAATTTCCCAAAATCTCAAAGATTCAAAGTTTCCCAAGTTCTCCTATTGGTCTGATTTCACAATTCCTTGATTGTCGAAATATGTCTAAAAGTGTCAAATTATAAAACCAAACTACAAGTTTTGTTTTTTATATTATTTTATATAATTTTAAATTAATATTTTATTTTATTTTGAAGTTTGGTTAAAAAGAGAAAAAACGTTTATTTAGACAAACCTTTGCACCAATTCTCTTTTATAAAAAAGTATTGAGTCAACTTTCCTTCACCTCCAATATCCAAACTATCCATTGAAAGCCACAAGACAACTCACACAAGACTCCAAGGAGAGAATCCACGGGAGGACCAAAGCAATGCACCATCTGTCCGAACATCGACAATGCCGAGTAAAATAGGTGCCATTTCGATAATTAGAAAAGGAAGCTAAAGCTTTACGAGTCAAACCGTCAAAGCCATAAATCGACTTACACAACACACATAGGTGTTTGTTTTGAAGAGTGTCTCCTTCCAAATGCTCGTTTTCATAGGTGCGTGAATGCCTCCAAATGCCCATTTTCACAGGGATAAACATACTCATTGGATGAAATGGCTCATCATGATGGATCCCGTATTCCTCATTTAGGCAACCAAACGTTTGAGATAAATAGAAAGTTGATTAAGGTTTCAAAGTCTAGTTTCAATCAAGCAAACATGGAGAGTATAATGCCTGCTTAGAAGATAGTCACCCAACTTGATTCATCATTACATTCTTCTGAAACGATCTAATATATCAGTTCTTCATATGATCTTTCCATCCATCCATCCATTTCTAAAGATAAAAATGGAACATGATCAATGTGAAAAATCCATTAATGATATTAAGTATTCAGAAAAGTAGTACAATGATAATTTTTATGAGTACAGGAATCTTACGTTGTTGGATGCTATTCTTGAAACAATTGCTGCTGAATAGACTGTTGGAGGACGATGAATGGAAATCATTGGGAGTTGAGTGATCACCTATGTGGGTGAACTATGTGAATCGTCACCCAAGCACCAAGCGTTAAGTCACATGGAGGATGATCCTACGAGGAGGCCCAAAAGGGTTGTACTACACGCCGAGAAAATCGCTAGAACAGGGTTATACGTAAGCGTTGGGTTCCACTTTGGGGATTTATACCACTGGAAGAATTTAAAAAGCCACTCCTCCTTTCCCCCGAAGCCCAAAGGCCCAAATTTGGGGTCCCAATCATATGCATCAAAGTCGATGGGTAGAATTTTGTTTGTCAAAGAAAAACGCAGAAGCCGAGCTTTTGAGTATTCGTGTACGAGTGGAAAAGGAGTAGCTCTCTGCATAAAATTGGAAATATGTGCCCATAGTGATCATTTGTGTTGCAGGTGTGTGTAGAAGGTTATGAAGCTACAATCTGGATTTGGGGAAATTTATTGTTTTTACAGTAGGGAATTTTGGGCGTTTTTTCCCAGCGAATGACAAAAAATTTTCGGATTTGGAAGAAATTATTGAGTGGCCTTGGTTGATCCTTCACTCAGAAATTTTCATTACAGTGACCTCAAAATAGTTTGTGAGGTAGTTAGACTCGGCATTAAATATGATCATACAAAGAGATCATCCATGAACCATATATGCCACTTGTCAAAGCTATTATTTTGAATGATTGGAAAAATGGTCAGACTTATTCCTTGAGGATAAAAGATGACTAGATTGATATTTATTCAAGAAAATATGAAATACGGTGAAGTTTAGAATTGGTTTTAAGAAGGTGGTAGAGCACCTGGTAGCTACAAAATTCCAGGAAGGTGAATCATTTCCAGATTTTCTACCAAGAAATCAATATTCAAATTGTTTCCATATTTCTCACAACAAATCAAGATTTCTTTTAGATAATTGATAGATTTTTTGGCAAAAAGATTGTGTAATGTAATGGGTCAATAGTTAATATTGTATTGATGAATTAAATAACCATTTTTTGGGAATCACGGAAAAACAACCAGAGATCCTTTTAGGGGCTGGGTTTGTAATGCCATTTCTTTCAACAAATATAGAACATAAGCTAAGAGATTCTATACCTCGTCACTGTGTAATTTTATCTTTTCTTGCATCATATTCTCAATATTTACATCCATTCTTTCTTCTTTCTTTTACATATTCATCTTGTAATGGATCTAATTTATTAATACCTCTATTGTGGTCATTTATTGGGCAACTTGTTAGGTTGAGATTTTCCTCTGTTTATGCTGTGAGCAAAACAAGACCTGTAACTTGATTGTTTCTGCCTAGATTAAAAGTTATATATATGAATGGTTGTTTTTGAAGCTATTTGTCATTCCTCTGTTGAAATAAATATTATACTTATCATAATTAAATACCGAACTCTTTGTTTCAGTCCTCTTCAGCCCCTATCTTCTATCCATCTTCCTTATTTTAATTAAATTAGGAAAATGAGGTCATGCCTCTTCATTTCTGATTTATAAATGATTGACATGCCTGTTTCAGACCTGGTTCTATAAGCCTCATATGACTGATCAATCAAAAACTTGTTACTTCATTTTAAAATGTGCTAAGGATTGGTTCTATTACAACCTAGAGTCAACTCTTGTGACAACATTTTCTGGCGTTGTTGTTGGGGACGGAGAAACAAAGTTATCTTCCTTGGGATTCGACAAAAGTTTAGATCTATTCCTTGATGGTGAACAAGGAATAAGAATTCAATTAGCTATGATCATTCACCTGGCGACTCCTTGTTTCAAAGACTCTACATGATTCACTGGTGAATCCACTGGTTTCAAAATGTCAAATTCGTTCGCTACTCGGATTGTTGCGAGGTTTTCTCCTTTGGACTTTACAAAGGTTTATGGTTTTCCAAATGTTGTTCCAGACATTAAAATTTGGGAATATGTCCTTCCTAAATTTGGAGGATATGTGGATGAAAATCCTGCTCAACACTTATTTAAATTTCATAATCTCATGGATGAATGGGATGTACATCACGAAGATGTCCTCATGAAACTGTTTATGTTTTCATTGGAAATAAATGCTAGACTCTGGTATAAATCTTTACCCCATTCCAGTATTCCTTCATTGAAAGATTTTCACACAGTTTTTCATCAACATTGTAAGAGGATATATTCTGCTGAACTCCTTTTCGAAGATTGCTGCAATATAGAATTCATAAAACAAAAAGATCAAACAAATCCTCTTGAAGAGGAGGAAGAAATATCAAATTTTTCTCAAGTTGATGAAGATGACCAACATGAAGAAGAGTTTGTTGATAAAGAAGAAAAATATGATAGCTCTTGTGATCATATTCAAGAAGAAGATCAAACCAAAATCCACGAAGATGAAGTAGAAAGGTCAGAAGGCTTTCAAATCGATCACAACTAGATTTGCTGCAGCAATGAGGATGAAAACACTTTTTTATATAAAGAGATAGATTCAAGCTCATTCATATATGACCCTATTTTTAATTCTGTTGTTCAAGAGGAATACTTTCAGAATGAGTTTTTTAAAATTAATGATGCTGAAAATAGTTTAATTGTACAACATGATGATGAAATCGATGTTCTAGATCTTCATGAAGACCAACAACTTATGGAAGGCCATATACAATCATTGTTTGCTGATATAGAACATAGTCATTTTGCTATGGAAAAATCCCTTCCTTGTTAGTTTCATGATCAAGTAAAAGCCCTGAAATATGATGAATTGTATGTTGCCAAAAAGCCATTTCATGGAGAGTTTCAGGAGGATTGTAATGATCCAAATGTAATTGAGATTTCAGGTATGGTAATTGTTGTAAATCCACATGAAAATCTATCTGTTGATATTCAAACATCTTTTCTAAATCCTCACAAAATAGAAATTTTTGAAAGTCGATGTTTCGGAACATGCTATGAGTAGCTTGTTTATGATAAGTATCCAGAAGATGAAGAAGAGAATATTTCTTCTTCATCGTGCATGAAAACGTATGGCATTCCTCCTTTGTTTGATGAATATGATGAAAGTTTTTCTGAAGACGATGAGAAGCAAGAAACTTTGGTTCGACAAGAAAGAAATCGACAACATAATAAAAGAAATCAGCCTATATATGACAGCTATCAAGAATATCTTTGGACAACGGATGAAGGATATAAGCAGGGGTTACTAAAATGATTGATCTCTCCTCCCTATTTAGCAACTATTGAGCAACAGACCAGTAAGTTTCAATGCGACGTTTTTACACTAGAAGAAGTAAAAATCAACAGTGGACAAAGTGCACAAAGCAATTTCATACAGCTTGCCCAGTAGGAGGAAGTGTGGATTAACTTCAAAGGTGGTATGGATTTTCCCTTCTACGATCCAGTAGCATTTTATATGGAGTCAAAATGGGGCATTGAATTTTTTATTTCCGACTTATTGAGGTATGAATTTCAAAACTATAAGTACCTTCTCCCAAGGTATGTTTTGAAATTTGTAGTTTCTCCTGTCATTTTTGTTCTCAAAGATGGAAGCACAATTAAATTGGTTAGTCAGATATTCGCTTGGTTGATTCGGAAATTTTCCTATACTTGAACAAAACAGTGATATCAGTTAGAGTAGGTGATGTATATAAATAAGATTGAATTCAAGCATTAGAATACAACGATGGTTTTTTGTATGTTTCTAGTTCAGTTTGGCATCCAATATGGTTATGTTTTAAGGCATTATGACTCCATAACCCAATGAATGCATGGGCAGTTTTTGTTTCGGGAAGGCGCAAGTAAAATGACAGGGTTCATAGTTTGATAAGGTTTATTTCAGGTCGCCCAATGGATGAAGGCACGTGGTCTACTATTCTTGGTGCTTCGTAGGAAAGCACCATCTCTAGATGGAGCCTATGTTGGAACAAATTTTGAAAATTTCTAAACTTAGTGTCTCTCGCCAAAATTTATGTCAGTTCCGCCAGCTAGTTTTATAACCTTGTTGCCTAGCATAAGATTTTTTTTTAATCATTAAAGCCTTGCATCATCCGGTGAAAACCTTTCTGCTGCAGCAAAACCTCTAAACCTATCGCCATTTTCACCGAGCTTCTTTACCGTCAAAATATCAAAGACTTGTGTCACAATTGGCCAAAATCTCAAAGATTTAAAGTTTCCCAAGGT
Source organism: Picea sitchensis (assembly GCA_010110895.2). NCBI lineage: Eukaryota > Viridiplantae > Streptophyta > Pinopsida > Pinales > Pinaceae > Picea > Picea sitchensis. The sequence continues at coordinate 66,434 of SNQJ01S0050338.1, read as the reverse complement.
ATCCTATTGGTATTAGTTCACAATTCCTTGATTTTCAAAATAAGTCTAAAAGTGTCAAATTATAAAACCAAACTACAAGTTTTGTTTTTATATTATTTTATATAATTTTAAATTAATATTTTATTTTATTTTGAAGCTTGGTAAAAAAGAGAAAAAGTGTTTATTTAGCCAACCCTTTGCACCAATTATCTTTTATAATAAAGTATTAGGTCAACTACCCTTCACCTCCAATCTCCAAACTATCCACCGAAAGCCACAAGACAACTCACACAAGACTCCAAGGGGAGAATCCACTGGAGGACCAAAGCAATGCACCATTTGTCCGAACATCGACAAAGTTGAGTAAAACAAGTGCCATTTCCATAATTAGAAAAGGAAGCCAAAGATTTACTAGTCAAACCGTCAAAGCCATAAATCGACTGCCACAACACACACAAGTGTTTGTTTTGAAGAGTGAATGCTTCCAAATGCCCGTTTTCACAGGTGCGTGAATTCCTGCAAATGCTCATTTTCAGAGGGATCGACATATTCATTGGATGAAAAGGCTCGTTGTGATGACTCCCGTATTCCTCATTTAGGCAACCAAACGTTCGAGATAAATACAAAGATGATGAAGGTTTCAATTTATGGTTCTGATCAAGCAAACATGGAGAGTATATTGTCTTCTCAGAAGACAGTCATCCAACTTCATTCATCATTACATTCTTCTGACGCGATCCAATATATCAGTTCTTCATCTACTCTTTCCATCCATCCATCCATTTCATAAGATACGAATGGAACATGATCAATGTGAACAAGCCATTAATGATATTCAGTATTCAGAAAAGTATTACGATGATACTTTTGATGAGTACATGCATCTTACGCTGACGGATGCTATTCTTGAAAAACTTTTCACTGAATAGACTGTTGGAGGAGGATGAATAGAAATCATTGGGAGTTGAGCGATCACCTACGTGGGTGCACTATGCGAATCATCACCCAAGCACCAAGCACTAAGTCACATGGAGGAGGAGCTCACGAGGAGTCCCAAAAGGGTTTCACTACACACTGAGAAAATTGCTAGAACAGGGTTATATGTAAGCGTCAGGTTCCACTTTGGGGATTTATACCACCAGAATAATTTCAACAACCACTCCTCCTTTCCCCAAAATCCTGAACACCCGAATTTTGGGTTCCAATCATACACATCAACATCGATGGGTAGAGTTCTGTTTTTCAAAGAAAAACGTAGAAGCTGAGCTTTTGAGTATTTGTGTACAGGTGGCAAAGGAGAAACACTATGCATACAATTGGCAAGATGTGCCCATAGTTATCATTTGTGTTGCAGGTGTGTGTAGGAGGTTATGAAGATACAATCTCGATTCAGGGAAATTTATTGTTTTTACAACACGGAATTTCGAGCATTTTTTCCCAGCGAATGACAACAAATTATTGGATTGGGAAGAAATTATTGAGTGGCCTTGGTTAATCCTTCAATCAAGAGTTTTCATTACAGTGACCTCCAAATAGTTTGTGAGGTAGTGAGACTCTACATTAAATTTGATCATACAAAGAGACCATCCATGAACCATATATGCCACTTGTCAAAGCTATTAATTTGAATGATTGCAATAATGGCCAAACTTATTCCTCGAGGATAAAATCTAACTAGATTGATATTTCTTCAAGAAAATATAACATACGGTGAAGTTTAGATACAATTTTAAGAAGGTGGAAGAGCACCTAGAAGCTATAGAATTCCACGAAGGTGAATCATTTCCAGATTTTATGGCAAGAAATCAATATTCAAATCATTTCCATATTTGTCGCAACAAATCAAGATTTCTTTTAGATTATTGATAGAATTTTTGGCAAAAAGATTGTATAATGTAACAGGTCAATAGTTAATATTGTATTGAGGATTTAAATAACCATTTTTGGGGAATCAGGGAAAAACATCTCGAGAGCCTCTGGGTTTGTAATTCCATTTCTTTAAACAAATATAGAACAGAAGCTAAGATATTCTATACCTAGTCACTGTGTAATTTTGTCTTTTCTTGTATCGTATTCTCAATATTCGTATCCATTCTTTCTTCTTTCTTTTACATATTCAACTTGTAATAGCTCTAATTTAGTAATACCTCTACAATGTTCATTTATTGGGAAACCTGTTAGGTTCAGTTTTTTCTTTGTTTATGATGTGAGCAAAACAAGACCTGTAACTTGACTGTTTCTACCTAGATTACAAGTTATATATATGTACAGTTGTTTTTGAAGCTATTTTTCATTCCTCTGTTGAAATAAAGATTAGACTTATCATAATTATATACCTAACTCTTTGTTTCAGTCCTCTTCATTCCCTATCTTATATCCATCTTCCTTATTTTAATTAAATTAGATAAACGAGGTCATGCCTCTTCATTTCTGATTTATAAATGATTGAAAATCCTGTTTCAGACCTAGCTCTAGAAGCCTCACATGACTGATCAATCAAAAACTTGTTACTTCATTTTAAAATGTGCTAAGGCTTGGTTCTATTACAACCTAGAGTCAACTCTTGCGACAACATAAGTGTTGTTGTTTTTCTCACCCAAGTGACAAAACCAACACAACACTTGTGTTTATTATATGAGTGAGGATTGATCTCACCAATAATGTCTAGTCCCCACTGCTCAAAAGGCTCTTCAACAATGATAGGTTGAAGTGGCACAACTACCTTTCTCTCTCTTTCGAGTGAATTTTGGAAAATGTCGCAACTCTAAGAATAGGAATGAGCATCCTTGAATAATGTTGGCCAATAATACCCATCTCTCAATATCTTGTGGGTTGTGGTATATCTCAAAAAATGACCTCCAATTGGTCGATCATGCATATCTTTGAGAACTTTTTCGTCATCTTGTTTCTTGAGACATTGGAGTAGAACTCTGTCATAATTCTTTCTTAATAAGATACCATGAACCAACTAATATTGTGTAGACTTCATCCTTAGTGGCCTTGTGTGTTTGGAATTAAGATGATTAGGAGTAGTGCCATGTTGAAGATATTATTTGAGATCATTATACCATGAATTATGAATTGATGGGGCATTTTTGGCATAGGGGCAGACCCAGGGTTCAACGCTACAACAACACACCAAAAAATACCTAACTATCGGCCCTTTTGGTAACACCTGCGAAGCATATGAAGTCTCACCCAAGGTAGAGGAAGGGGTGGTTGCACGACTCAAGTGTCTGTAACCTTAGCTGGGACACAGATATGTGATTATAATACTTAATAAATAACTTAGGACTGTCAGTTCCTGAATATGCAATCAATATCCACTTCGTTGATAAAACAAAGATTCACAGCATTCACACTAATCTAATGTATTTAAGCACTTAACATAGGTAAATAGATCATATCAAGCACTAAGCATAGCCATATAGATCAGGTCTAACATTCTCACATATAATAAGAACAAAGCATAAGTATATCTATGTAAATACATCAAAGCACTTAGCAAATAACATGTGGACACATCAAGACAAAGCACAAAGAAACATAACACAGTGTTGACATGTTTCACCCCCACCCTAGGGCTACATCCACCAACTATTCTCCTTTATTGTCTTCAGTCAATCGGTTACAAGCATAGAGCCTCAAAACCCTTACTCCACACAAGACAAAAGATCTGTGCATCTCGCTAGATCCTTCTTCCTTGCGTTACAACACTAAGACTTTCATAATCTACTACAAGGACCTGCACTTAGATCTGTAAGTCTCTTACAATCATGCAAAAATCACTTACAGACTCTACTTGCACTTAGCATACATTCACATCACATATATGCACCACTACCTCTATCTATCCTAAGAACCTATTTATATATTACAAAATAGGCCTAAACATGGGTAAACCCATGGGCCGACATCCCATTCCTGTTACATATTACCACATCCCAAAAAGGACCCAAAAAGGGGCCAAGATCCTGTGATATCCACTTCGTCTTCCACTCCTCCTTCGATAGGTTGTCGAAGTCCCAAAATAGGTCAACATGACCAAGAATCTCCCAAAACTTGGTCAAGGGACAAAAGGCCCCCAACACTCACCTGTGACTCGTCCTGAGTCACTCTGGTCTGATCAGTTCTGCTTTGAATGCCTCAAGTTTGGCTCGAGATGCTTCAACCTGCTGCTTTGATATGGCCTCTTGCTCGATGAACTCCTGGATCACTACATCATTCACTGGCCCTTCTAGGCATTGTTCTGTTGTAGTGACAACCTGTTCTAGCTTTGCTCCTCGGCTTTCAACCTTTGTGAACAATAGGCATGACTTATCTTGCACAAGTTGGATTCATTCAATTACTTCCATAACTTTGCTCTGGATTGTATGGATCTGTTTTTGGGCGGTGCATTTCTCTTGAGATCTCCTCATTCTGTCTACAACTGACAGGGCCTTCAGCTGTGCCTGTAGTGTGTCTGCATGTTGCTTCGCTTCCTGGAGCTGCGACTCCAATGCCTGCAATTCCATATTCTCATATGTTTCGGTGCTATGGTTACTTAGCTTCTTGCATTCCAGGGAAAGATCTTTTATTTTGTCAACTACACTGTGGGAAGTTGCTTCATTTAGGTCTCTTACATATTGCAGGGTCTCGGGCACTGCGCATAGCTCCAAATCTGCTATGCACTATTGTAGTTGCTGAATTACTTCTTCAAGTTGTGCCACCTGCCATGGGACTCTTTCTTCAGCCTTTACTTCTACAACTGTCACAGAGCAAAGTGATTTGTTGACCCTTTCCTTTACTTTGAGTTTCTCCGTGAGAAACTGTTCCTTTTCTTTCTATAGCTGGACTTTTTCTTCATCCCAATTTGCTTGGAGAGAAAGATTTTCCCATTCTACAGTACTACGTTTCTCTAAAAGGTCTCCATGTACTTGTGCTAAAGCCTAGGTGGCTTGCGATGTTTCCTCCCATGCTCATCGAAGGTGAGCTTCGATTGTATCAACAATTCGGTGGAGTTGAGTTGACTCATCTCCCAGTTCTGGTGTTTCCAATGGAAGAGGCACAGTGTAAACTATGTGGCTGGACTGTAGTGCCTACTACACCCCTTGAAGTTCAACCTTATTTTGATTGTATATCTCCTCCTTCTTAGTCTCTTGCTTCTCTACTATCTCCAACGAAGCATCGTTTAGGGCTTCTATAATGAAATCGAAGTCATTTGAGGTGAGGGTAGTCTGCATTTTGGTCATAGAGGCTTTCGATTTCTTCCAGGAAGAAGTCTTCGAGGGGGGAACCTTCCTTTTCTTCAAGGGATCCTCCTCGTCTCTAGGCTTTGTAACCTCTCCTTTCTTCTGTTCAAATTTTGTGCCATCTATCTCTCCGCCATCACCTCCTTTCTCAGGTGAGATGGAAGCAGTCTTCGTTGAGGTACTACTTACATCTTGGGCTTCTTCATTTTTCTTTGTCTTGCTGGGTCCAGGTGTATCATGCACTGCTTCTGGACTGTCAATATTGGATATCTCCATAGGGTCTTCTAGAATGAGGAGGTTCGTCGACCAGTCTTTGGTGATCTCATCCAAGTCCTCCTCTGTTAGCTTGTAGTAAGATTTAAGTTGCTTCTTGTGCTCATCAACGCACGTTGAAATATAAATGAAATGGCAATCCACGCTGAATTTTAGTAAAGGCCGAAACCTATGGAGATTATTTGGCGTGATGTGAGGATCGAACTGGATAGATGTCTTCAGCAGGTTGTAATATGTGTGGAATATGGAATTTAACTTCCATTGCTTGTTCATGTCACTGGAATACCGCAATGTACTGAACTTCGCGGCTAGAGGTTCAAAGGGCTCAATGTTCAGGAAGGTCGCACCTTCCAGCATCTCCCATGCGATGAAAGCGATCAAGATTAGAATCCAGCTAAAGTGGAACTCATATCCTTGATCTTGCACTTCCCTGTAGTCCAGTTCCAACTGGTTCACGAGGTACTTCACCCAATTCATTTGTAGGCCCTCCACACACTTTCCTGCGAGGTCGACTACAAAACCAGTCACTTGGGTGGGTCGGTTCTTGTGGACTAACTTTCATGCGATCAGCTGATAGGCAAGGTGCACTACCCCACTCTAGATAGAAGCTACCTTGTAGCCTCACGTTCCCTTATCGAAATCTCCGTAAGTGTCCTTGATCCTTTGTACGAGAGTGCGGTCCATGGATTTTCCAAGATAGAAATCCTATGGGTTGGGTCCTTGCATGCTAAGCCCGGTGATCCAATTTATCAACGTTGGATCCATTGTTATATGACAGTTTAACCATAAGTATCTACCATGGTAATAGGACAACAACAACTTGACGCATGCATTCACTTCTTGGTTCCTTCTAAAGTGAGGAATCTTCATGACATTGAGCAGTGTGGACTGCGCGAGGTTCATAGTCCATGACTGGGGAACTATCTTCAAATTCTTTCCCTTTGTTCTGGTTAGGTACTTATGTGGGGGAAAGCATGTTGTAGACCTTCCTGTCACCGAGGTTGAAGTCACTAAACTTCAATGTTGCAATCTTTTCTTGGTCTGCGTGAACTGCACATATCCATTTTGGGAGGTATGCAGTGACCAAAGCAAACTCAAATTCTTTGGGCACATTATCTCGATTTATTGCACCGCTCAGAGGTGGTATATAGGTGGGTAAAATGCTCAAAATCAACTTAGCATTCATGAGATATTCTTTGTTCTTGTTTCTCTTTTCATCGGCTGACCGGGATGGTCCAGATCGAGCATTAAACAAATATGATTTCACTGTTCTTTTGGATGAAGCTTGGATACCTTCAGACATCGACATGACTCTCTCAATCATCAAGTCGATCAAAAATTCTTCAACAACTTTCTATGCATCACTCAATTCTTCCGACATACGCACTCGTGGTGAACAATTGCGGGTTCAGGGAACAACATAGACATAGTACAGAGATAGAGATAAAGAGTTTGATGATCATTTTATAAACTTGGCTTAGTCTGCGGGCTCAAATTCTCAATTGGAAAAAGTGTTCTCAGTGCGTGGCGTGGCGAGCTAAATAAGGAACTTGACAACTGTTCGCTTGCAACCAGTATGAGCCTCCATTAACTCTTGTTCGGTCTGTTATGGCGTGGTCCAATGGTCTAATGACGAACCATAATTTCCTTTGTGGCCATTCAGAGTGTTGATTGAACGATTATAATGTCCCCAATGGCTATATTGCTTTGACATGGTGAAGTGCCATGTGTTGCTGTTCTGATATCCCGACGAAGCTCCTATTTTGAAATTTTTGCATCTACGAAGTTCCCTCTAGAACCTTATGCAACTTTTCGATCTTATCTCTCTTATTACTTAACTTTCTAGCCTTTTTTCCAATGATCTTCGTCTCGGTATTCCTTTTTCCATTCTGATTCTTATCTTCTTTGGTCATAGTCACTTCGTGTTGTTGAGATTCTTCCCTAGGATTCCTGGATAATACTTCATCTTTGTCTGGGGTAGGTACTTCGGTCTTCTCTGGGTCTTCTAATGTTCTTGCAACTTCGACATCTGGGTTGCTAGTGTTAAATAGCTTCGATCTGCTCTCTTGTTCTTCAATCAAGTGTGTGATCCTTCTGGTCATGAAATCTTTTAACTCTTATTTTTTCTGTTCCAAAACTTCTTCTTCTTCTTTTCATCTGGCTTGATCTCTATCAATCCAAGGTTTTCCTAGTAACATGGTAAATGGGGTGTTGTCTTCAATAAATTTAATAATCTCAAAATCTTCTTCTGTTGAAGTTCCATTAGCATTCATAGGTATGCGAGTGAGATTCCCACATAGGTTTATCATCTTTCCTTTGAATATTCCTATTCCTCCTAATGAAGGGATCATAGAAGGCTTCCCTATGGCTTCCCATGTTCTTTATGTCATGATATTCACCTTTGTTTCTTCATCCAGAGAACACAGTCAATGTCGAAGTCTCCTATTCTTACTTCAATGCATTATTTTTCCTTGAAGATCTCTGATAGTCTGACATGTCTATGGTCATTCGGGGTTTCATTTATTTGTATCAATAATTTCTATGATTCTTTCTGGGGTTCTGCCATTTTTGGATCTTCCTTAGGATTTCCTTTATTTAGATTCATACCTTCCAGCTTATCAATCATTCTAGGGAAATCCAACACTTCATGGTACATAGATTTACAACAAAGACAACTAGGTCTTGTCCTAGGGTATTCCTTAGCAAGATGTCCTGGTCTTCTGCAACTATAACAAAGGGTTAATCCTCTCTTTCTTTTAATTGATCCCCATCCTTTCCGGTACTACGCACTAGGATCATGGTAGCTAACCTGCAAAAAATTCTTTCTAGGATCCTACATCCATTTTTTAGTCCAAACGTTCTTTCTATGCTTAGGTATAACATATCTTTCACTATTCTTATTATATCTACTCATATCAAGCCTTCTTTCATCTATCAGTGCCCTAGTTTTCAAGCTAGGACAAAACCTATCAAACATACCTAGATCCATACTTTAGTATACAACACAAAGTCTTTAGTAAAGTATGAACTTTGGAGAGCAAGTGCATCCGCTATGGCAGCCTTTATCTTCTCAAAGGCCTCCTTTTTAATATATGTCCACTTGAATTTAATGTCTTTCTTTATCATTTTCTGAAGTGGTTTAAGAGTTTCAATAAAATCAAGAACAAATCTTCTCATGAAATTAATTTTCCCAAAAAAGGACTGCATAGACCTTTTTCTATGTGGGGGTGATATCTACATAGTGGCTTTGGTGTGTTCTATGTTAATAGAAATACCATCCTTGGAAATAATATGCCCCGATAATTTACCTTATGAAAAAACAAAGATACTTTTGTTGGGATTTAGAGAAATACCATATTTTCTACACCTTTCAAAAATTTGTTTCAGATGCTTCAAGTGATCATCTCTTTTCTTTGAATAAATTGTGACATCATCGACTCTATGACCGATTAGAAATTTAAACACTATATCCATTTCCCTTTGAAAAGTAGCACCAACATTGATTAGGTCGAAGGGAATTATGCAATATGAAAACATTCCCCACTTTGTCCGGAAAGAGGTATTTAATCGATATGGTGATGGTATGAGAACCTGATTGTAACTAGAAAAACTGTCTAAAAGATAGAACATTTGGAAACTAGAGATGAGTTGTAATATTTTTTCCATTGGGGGAATGAGGTAATTGTCTTTGTCAAAAATGCGATTCAAGTTTTGGAAATCCACACACAAATGGTCTCTTTAATGGCTATGATGGACTCTGCTAGGGATGTTGATAGGATATCATATGAATTGAACGATGAGCCATCATCAACATAATAGTGTATCAAGTGCATCAAGGATAGTGTCTGTTATCAACATTTAAAATTTTGGTGCGAAATCGAGATTTCAGGGTTTAGCGAGATGCTAAACCAATTTGGAAGTCATATAAATTTGGGAAAATACTAGAAAATGGCAAAAGAGATTAAATTTGGAGGAGGCGTTAAGAAAATCGGCCTCTAAAGGACGTTGATCATTTTTCGTCAAGATCAATGGTTGGGAGATATTTAAGAGTTTGAAACAACACAGAGGTTAAAATAACTAAGCGGCCCATAAATTCCAGTTGTGGTTTCCCCATAAGGTACGTGGCATCTTCAGGATCATTTCTAGGTGAAATGTAGGTTGCCTCAAAACCACCCCATCACACCCCCAAAATCACATGTTAAATGTCATTAAACAGGTCTAATCCGAGGGTCAAACGTGGAAATGAAACTTGAGGGCATGTATAATCATATCGAGACACCTATTTGTGTGCCATTTGTCTGTGCAGTGCCAAATAACCGATTCGATACTCATCATTGAAAATTGATAGTAAAACATGAGAAATCGTTACCCTTGTAAGGATTCTTCATCAACAACCAATGATTATAATTGATTGCAATTGTTACTAAAAAACCAGGTGAGAATACTCTATTTCGGGAAATTAACGGCTTATTCCAGAACGAGATATCTACAAATCGAATCGCTCATCCAACTCAGGTACAATTTGAGGGAAATAGGATCATGTTTCCTTAAAAACTAGAGGCAGCTGAGGAGAAAGTTTCAATGGTTTTTGATAAATCAAAAGGCTTGGAGAATATGGCATAACTATCAAATGAAAAGAGAGGAAGGCACATTGCACAAATCCTAACGAAAAAATCTCATGCAAAATCTGTCGATGAGCCAAAATTAGGCGAAGAGATTAAGATGAATCCTATTATGAAGGATTTGGTTATTAATGGATATGCGGATGAATCCAACACACGAGATGGTGTAAGAAAAAGGAAAAAACAACGAAAGGAGGAGGATAAAGATGGATCAATCAAGAGCGTTGAAGAAAACTAGCCTAGCTAGCTTGACACGTTAAAAGAAGAGGATTAAAAATATTTTACCAAATATGGTAACCAAGACATGGTTTTCAAAACCATGGGAAACAAACCAGTAAATAGTTTTCACAGTGAAATGGTAAATTGGGAAAAACAATACATGGTTTTCAAAACCACGGGAACAAAGCAATAAATGGTTTTTAAAAACCACGAGGATGAATTAAAGTATGGAAATTTAATTCTATAGGATAAAAAAATATTTGGGAATTATTTTTACTCAAATATATTATTCTGAAATATTTAAGGAGAATATGGATAGATGAAATTAGATTCAAAAGAATACAAGTGACATTTCATAGAGAATGTGGCAAAGGAAGGAGTTGAAGCATTAGAGGAATTGATAGTTGGATCATGAAATGTTTTTATGTTAATAATTATAGTCGATTCTCATACTAAAACTGTCATTTGTAATCATTGTACTCAGTTTTAGAAGATGAAACGTTTAATTTCAACTATTGTAATCAATTTCTAACTAAAGGAACTCGAATTGTATAATTATTAGAAGTTCCCAATGTATTAATGGTTGGAAGAAGTGCAAGGGCATGTTTTCAACTATTCATAACTTGAATGTAATTGTCTGAAGCTGAATAGAATACACATGCATAAGTCTTTGAAGTTTCCATGAAAATATTCTAATGGTGGTGATATGAGCTTCATATTCTCTCTTTGTATGTATTTCAAGTGTTTATAATTCCATTTACATTGTCTTCTGTTTAAATTGGATAGTCAAAGGCCCATAATTCTTCTTGTAATGATCTCGGCTGAAGAAATTTAAACTGTGTGTATTTCTTCCTAACTAATTCATAATTAATTTCATTAATGCTCTGACGCAATTACCTGTTTTACCCCTTTCCTCTTACACTCTACAATTTTCATTTTACAACTCATATCTATCGCCTCATTTATCCTTTATCCTCTGGAGAGTTCTACTGACCAGTTAGTGTTTCTATTCATTTTCAGAAGTTTGACTCCATAGCCCTGAGTGTCCCTCACCTTCCTTGCCAACAAATTTATAAAAAACACTTAAAAACCTAGCCACTGATTGTCAAAGAAATACCAAGTGATAGGAGAGAGCCCTCTCTGAGATGAGCAGGCTAGTACCCATCTCTAAATTTGTTCTGTAGGTTACCTCTCTCATTTGTTTTATTAGTCGAACAAATTTACAGAGTGCTAACATTCTAGAACCGTTGCTGCGAAAATGTTGAGTTGAGAAAAAGGTACAAATATCCTCCGTATCACCATGGTTTATGATATAATATTGATTGAATTTTCTATAAATTAGAAATAATTAGGAAAGAAAATGATTAAAAAGTATTCTAGAAATGTTGTTGAGTGATATTAGATAATTTTTGAATTTCAGTTTGAATTGTTTGATTTTATTGTAGAAATGGATGATTATCTTTAAACTCAAGATAACTAAGAAGATTATGAAGATGCATAGAATATTGGAGGTCGAAGAAATCATGTGCAAAGCAGTTTTGAGGAAGATTGACTCGCTATTTTGTAATCTTTATAAATAGTAATAGAAATCTTGAGGATCTATCGATCCTTAGGATAGATTAATTTACCAATATCATTTTAATATATAGAGGGTGATGAACCATAGAGAAACATCTAAGAAATTTATCCAAGCATTCGAGTATCTGAATTGCTCTGTACAAGCAGTCTATTGTAAATGTTTTACCAGTTATGAAATTAATGGAAGCCTTGAGCTTTTTACCATCTTTGCGTACTGATTTTTTAGCAGCAGTACCTTATAAAGACCATGGGCCCAGTCGAAAGGAGTTACTGTCTCAATATGTAATCGTATCAATTTGATTTTAATTATGTGTTTTAAATATCTTTACAATAGTTAAGATAAATGCGTGAGTGTGCTGATGTTTTCATAAATTGGTTATGCTATTTTATAGAGGATAGATGTTTCATTAGGTTATCGATTGCTGTTCCATTTCCCATTGTTGTAGTTTATTTATTGAAAGTTCCTCTCATTTTCACACGCATTGTTCCTTTTATTAAATTTACAATTGTTGTTCGTTTTACTTAAATCTACATTTTTAGTTCCTTCTCAATTTTACAGTACTTATCTCTTCTTTTCTAGTAGGTTAGAAAATCATTGATAGATCGGTTTATTAAGTATTTTCATAGATTAAATTACTATTTCTTAGCTAGATGGATTCAACAAATTGGTTAATGCCTTTAATTCACAGCATGTTATTGATAAGATTATAATTATGTTGAGTAAGATCTTAGTTTCAAAGTTTTTAATGAATGTGTGAGGAACTTGATTATTGATAAACTCAGATTTTCTTTAACTACATGATTTTAACCTTGAAAACTATCTATATAGACTTTGTTGATATTCTTGAAAGAAAAGATGAATCCTCGGTTGATAAATTAATGTTAAACTAAGGTTGTTTTTAGGACATCTTTAGATCCCAACATTTTGGTGTCGTTGTCAGGGAGAATGTCAAAGATATCATAGGTTGTGTCTTTGGAGGATGAGGTATTGAAAATGGAAGGTAAGAACCTACATAGGAAACAAGTAAAATGATTGTTCCAACACCTACCTTCAACTGATGCATAGAGGTTATATAGGTGCTTAGTAATGTGTGTGTGAGTGTGTATGACTAAGAAGAAAGAACCTGAAAAACCAAAACCCCCACCAAAGACTACAAAATCCCAGGGCTCAGTGCCCCCTGGAAGAAGCACTTTCATAGACGAAATCATCCGAAAAGTTGAATCTCAAGCCTTAGTTGGACCTCGAAAAGGTTCTACCTGAATCCCTCAGGAAACAAATTTACCAACTACAACTCATGCTAAGGTTCATAGCAGAATTGAAGGGAATGAACAAAGTTTCCAAAATACATATATCCTACTTCTCAGCACTTTAGACGAGGGAAATTCCTGTAATCTAGAAGAAGGAGAAGGGGAGACCAGCGGGGTTTTTGAAGCAAACCCATCACCACCACCTGATCCTAGATCTCCTTTGATTTTGATAGGAGAAATTACACCCGAAATTCCAGATAGAGGCAGCGTGATTAAATTCCCTAAAGGACCAAGTAATCAATCACCCCAAATAGGTCACTCGAACCGAGAAATCCCTGAAGGCTATCGGCTTATCTTCGACCAAATGGCACAACAAATCCACCGCAACCCCAGACTTCCACCTTGGAATATCTGATAGTCGATTCAGTTGCTAATGCCCCAATGAAAGCCATTCCATTACAAAACCTTCCAACCTTTCATGGATTGATCTCAGAGGACCTTGATGCGTTCTTATTCAAATTTGATGTTGTGTGTAGAGGTTATGACTACACCTCTGAACCCCAGAAACTGAATCTATTCCCTTCCACTTTGAAAGGATAAAATTTACGATGGTTTATGGGATTAGGAGGAGGAACTATAAATTCATGGGATGAAATGAAACAAGCCTTCCTTACGAAATATAAATATTACTGTAGAACTAGGGATCTAAAAGATGAAATCTTTCAATTGACTGAAAAAGAAAATGATACACTAAAAGAATACATTGAAAGGTTTTAGTATAACTTGCAAAGATCACCTTACAGTACGCTACCAAGTGAGGTACTTAAAGGAAATGGTATGAAGGATGAATGGGTAGAAACATTGAATTTAATGGGAAAAGGTGATATTTATCAAGAAACTTATGATAACATTATCCAATTGTGCATCAGGTGTTCACGTGGAAGTACACGAACTAGATTTGGAATGCGGGTTCCCCTCACCAGAAATAGTAACATTATTAGCGAGGTTGTCACTCAAGAAGAAGTTGGTAATCTTTTAGAAAATTTAAAAAATGATAATTTGAGTACTCTAACTACACAATTGGATGTTTTGTAGGCTAAAAAGAAACAAGCAGAAGAAAAATAGTCGTTGGCTATATTTTTCCACCGATGCAAAAAGAAACATGGTTTGAGGGAATGTCCTTTGGATGTAGTTTGGGTTTGCACCATCTGTGCCAAAGACCATGTGAAAGAGAAATGTCCATCCCTCCCAAGACTAAAGGATGTCTTTAAAGAAGCAAAAGAGGAAACATAATTGATATATATGATGGCTCAGTGTTGCCAATGGCAGGCTCGTCCCCCATGTATGCTACAAGATCCTTCTTCTTTCTTTTCTGGGTAGTATAGTCAACATCATAATTCTGGAAACACATGGTAGGGCCAACCATTTGATAATCTCACCTGGAATTCCCAAAAATATCCTACTGCACCCTGGCCAAATCAACCAGCTACAAATTCCACATGGCCAAATCAACCAACTGCAAATCCCACGTGGCCAAATCAACTAGCTACAAATCCTACCTAGCCTAACTTGCAATACCCTACCCCATATTGGAATAATTCAAATAATAGCCCCTATCCTTCATAGTGGACTAACACAGCTGCCCAAGCCCCCAATTGGAATCAAACCTAGCAACGCCCCATGGGGATGAACAATCAACCCATGGGGATGGCTCCTCAAGCTTAGCCCACTTTACCAGCTCCAATTCAATTACCCTAGAACCCTCAACCTCAAATGTTCCCTCAATTACCATCTCAACCCAACCCAAATCCTAATAATAGACTAGCACAACTTGTGCAAATTATTGAGAATTTGGATGGGGAAATCAACTTTGTGGGTCAGGGCACATAATTTCTCATGAAGAAAGTGACATTCACCAAGAACATGAGAATGAAAATAATATACAAACAATAATAACACCCTCGATTGTGGTCATAATGGAAGAAGCAGAGAAGGGGGGAAACACAGTCGAGCAACAAAATTTTGATGAGGACGTAATTCCTCCTCCCCCATTCCCTAAGAGGCTAATGATAGAAAAACCAGTTGTATATCCTAACTTCAATATCGTAGGGAAACTAAAGAATCTATATGTTAGGATCCCACTCCTACAGGCTCTACAAGACATCCCAATTTATGAAAATACAATTAAGGAATTATGTGGGAAGAAGCCTATTAGGAAAGCTAAAAATCCATCAACTGTTCACATCGTAGGTGCCTTGTCCGATATTATTCTAGGAAAGTAGGATCCGGTCAAGTATACAGACCCACATAATCCCATGGTAACAATTCAGATACATGGTTGTTTTTTTCCAAATACACTAGTGGACTTGGGGGCAACCATCAATATTTTGACCATCGAAAATTGTAACGCCTTGGGTATCACCTCCTTCAAACCTGCTTCAATTATGTTAGAATTGGATAATAGATCAATGGTGAAACTAGTCGGCACATTACAAGATATAGAAATTTCAGTCGACTCTTGGGAATACCCAATTGATTTCCTAGTTATCAACCCAAGAAGTAGAATCTATGGACACCCATTGATATTGGGAAGACCATGGCTTGCAATGATAGATGCATACATAGGACGTCGCACAGGCAACATGAAACTTTCTAGAGGAAGTGCTACAAAGAGCCTCATTATGTATCCTCCATCTAAACCGAGTCTACCTATCATACATCAGCAGTTTCCACCACTTAGATATCCAGAGAAAAATCTACGATATCCTCTCACACTGGAAGAAGCTCTCATACTCAAGAACCAACTAGAAGATGATGTGATCAATAGCTTCATTAACAACCCAACCATTATAAGCAACCCAACATGTCAAATGCTAAAAGTTGTTTTAGATAATGAAGCACAGGGAGATCCTTTGGAAGAATTCATGGAGCAACAATTCCCACTACTATTGTCCATAACAACATATCAATTGAAATTGCACCAGGGAGGTTTCTGAATATTAATGCTAACTTGAATGAGAAACAACAAAAAAGATTGATTCAGATCCTTTCTAAATATCAACAAGCTTTTTCTTGGGAGTATCCTGACATGAAGGGTATCGATCCCCAACTCTATACACATCATATATATATTGAGAAAGATACCTGACCCATATGACAACCCCAATCAAGATGGAATCCTCATCTCAGGGAAGTTTTTAAATAAGAGTTACATAAACTGTTGGATGTAGATTTCATATATCCTATTTCCGATAGTTGGTGGGTCTCTCCTCTAGTAATCGTCCCCAAGAAGAATGGGAAATGGAAGATCTGTGTAGACTACAAAGAACTCAATAAAGCTATCCAGAAAGGCCACTTACCCCTACCTTTTATTGATCAAGTCCTTGATACTTTATCACGGAAGAATGTTTTTTCCTTCCTAGATGGCTTTAGTGGTTACAATCAGATCTAGATTACTCTGGAAGACCAAGATAAAACTAAATTTACATGTCCCTGGGATACCTTCACATATACATTATTTCCCTTTGGATTATGTAATGCTCCATCCACATTCTAGAGAGCTATTCTGAGCATATTTTCGGATTTGATTAATGAAGGACTTGAAGTTTACATGGACGATTTCACCCCTTATGACACTGATTTTGATCAAGATCTAAGTAATCTGGAGAAGGTACTAGAACGATGCATTGATACCAGGATATGTTTGAGTCATGATAAATGTCATATGATGATGACCGAAGCTATGGTACTTGGACACTATGTTTCTGCAGATGGAATCAAGGTAGATCCAACAAAAATAGAGGTAATCCTTAATATACCTACACCTCGTACATAAAATGAGGTACGTAGCTTCCTTGGTTGTGCATGCTATTATCATAGATTCATAGAAAAATTTTCAATAACAACTACACCTTTACATGATTTAATTGGTAATGCGGAATTTCAGTGGTCTGATAAGTGTGATGTTGCGTTTGTAGAACTTAAAAGGATGGTCTCAACAACACCGGTGCTAAGAGGACCAAACTAGAAATTGCCATTTCATATTTCTACAGATGCATCAGATTTCTCCATAGGCGTTGTCCTTCGACAAGAATAAGACGAGAAACCTTATGCTATTTATTTTATTAGCAAAAATATTACTCCCACTGAATTAAATTATACAGTAACAAAAAAAGAATTTTTAGCCGTTATACATGCTATTAACAAATTCTGCCACTATGTAACAGGCTATCCAATTATTATGTATACTTATCATTCTGCTATTAAATATTTATCTAACAAACTAACTAATAATGGATGGGTTACTCGATGGTTATTACTATTGCAGGAATTCAACATCACCATCAAGGATCGACCCGGATGAGAGCATCTCATTGCAGATTTCTTGTCTCGCGTGCCCAAAACAAATGATTCTTTGACAGTTGAATACCAATTTCCAAAAGAACACTTGTTCATTGTCACTATTAAGACACCATGGTACGTTGATGTGGAAAATTATCTGGTAGCTAGGAAACTACCAACGCACCTATCATCAAGGGAAAGGAAATTGATCGTCCAACCCAGTGTATGGTTCACCTGGATTGGTGGATATCTTTTCCACATAGGGGATGACCTCCATATCTGAAGATGTGTAAGAGATGACAAAATTTACGATATATTGAAGGTGGGTCATTATGATCCTTGTGGCGAACATTTTACAGAACGTATAACTGGGCATAAGATTTTACGGATGGGCTATTATTGACCCTCAATATTCAAAGACATGAAGAAATATGTCCAAGCCTGCGAAAACTATCAGAGGATGGGTCGTCCAGGCCAAGCTGATGAAATGCCCCTACAAGCACAAGTGGTGACATAACCTTTTGAGAGATAGGCATTGGATTGTGTTGGCCCCTTCAACCCAAAATCAAACCAGAAGACCTATATATTAGTTGCAACAAATTATATGACCAAATGGGTAGAGACAGTAACCTTGTCAAATGCAACGGAGGAAGTAGTCATTAAGTTTATCTTCGAACTATTTGTATGCTATGGATTACCCAGGGAAGTAATCACTGATGGAGGGTCGCAATTTACAACCCATAAAATCATGGCCACCTTGCACAATTATCATATTAAACACATAGTTACTTCCCCATACCACCCACAGGAAAACATACAAGTAGAAAGTTTCAATAAAGTCTTGGAGGCAATTTTGACAAAAAAAGTCTCAACAAACCATCAGAATTGGGCAGCTGAGCTTCCAAATGCCTTATGGGCCTATCACACAACATGGTGTAACACTACTGGCTACTCTCGTTATCATCTAGTGTATGGAAAATAACCCATATTTCCAATTGAATTTGAGATCAAGACTCTAAGGATGGCCCAGGAAATTGGACTGGATCCTATGGAGGGACATACACAACGTTTAATGAAGCTCAATAAGTTATATGAAGCATGCTTGTTCCCCTTAAATGCACAACCATTATTTAGTAGCAGAGAGATAACTAGCACGATAAACATATCAAGAAGAAATCCTTCCAGAAAGGTGATTGAGCACTTCTCTGTGATTCCATATTTCAGGATTTTCCTGGAAAATTATAGACAAGGTGGTTGGGACCATATGAAATCAATGAAGTTCATGATAATGGAACTTTCACTTTAATTACCATCGACGGGTCTGGTTCTCCATTTTTGGTAAATGGACATCGACTACGACTCTACCATCAGCTGCTTTCAAAAGAATCCTTTTGCCAAGAAGTAAGTAAGGACCCTACTGTTCAGATTTTAGCTAACTGGGAAGGTAACACAACAACTTCAACTTCATAAAATTATGATTTTTACCAAGACTGTACATATTTTATATAGCTTTCTTTACATATTTGATTGAGTTTTTAGTATTTTTCTAGGGAAGTCACTTGAGAGAGTAAGAACTAGAAGATATGACTGCAATGAATATAATTAGCACTCTTTTCTATTCCTTGCTCCTGTCTCACTTTGAAAAAAAACCCATCAAATATAAACCATGTTTTCACAGAAGATGAATATGTCATGTTTTGTAGAAAAAATCGGGCGACTGTAATGAATGCATGACACTAACAAACCATCATTGAATAAACCTACCCAGAAAAATTAAATGAATTTAGTTGATAACTAATCAATCCTAGATTCGCTAAAACAAAAATGTTTGTGGGAGGTTTCCAATCACTTAATTACATGGTTAAATATTTGAACATCATCATTGTCGTTCAATTGAAATGGAACAAGTGTTGTTCACTTCATGTGATTGTTGTTCCCTTTGCATGTAGTTGCCTTTCATTTGAATGGAACCACTATCATTCCCTTCGTACGATTGTTGTTCCCTTTGTGGGTAGTTTCGTCCATTTGAAAGTAATGTTTGTCATTCCCTTTGTTACAATTTGTGTTCCCTTTGTCATGATTTTCATTCCTTTTTCCGATAGCGTTGTTGTTTCAAAAGAAACAACTGTTGTTCCTTTTGTGGTTTCTCCTTATTTCTATTCCTTTCCCTCAAAAGTCATGATTCTTTTTTTTTCATGAAAAAGCATGTTGTTATTACGTTAGCCACTCCTTTGGGTATGACCTTCACTAATTAATTTTCACCAGCATCACTTCTAATTATCATAGTAACGATTTGTCATTTGTTTTTTGACTATCTAGCATACCTTATCGAATTGTTTTTGGATCAATTTCTTCGAATTATCTTAAATATTGTTCATAATCCTTAACCACCGTAATTCGTTTCTTTCCCATATATATATGCATATACTTGAATGGTAATTTTCCTTCATATCATAATGAGGAGTCTAAAGAAAATTTTTACTTGGCATTCTTACACTTCTTACGCCACCCCTCACTCTTAAGGAGTAGATGAGCCTCCCTTAATGGAGCCTAAAAAAAAAAAATGATGGAAACAAAAATTAAATATAAGTAAAGAAATAAACTTCTCCCAAAAAGGATAGGGCATATCATCACGAGCCAACCTACCACGATAATAAGATAATAACATAAGTGATATTCCCACTATGGCTACCACACCAAGGAAATGGCCTTTGGCATTTTACACCGTCAAAGGACAAGAGGTCTCATCACGAGCCAACTTGTTCACTTAGGTTATAATCCAATGAGTGGCATTATCGTTATCTGGATACCAAACCAGGATAGTGGTCTTTTGGGAAGAAGACGTTTCAAACTATTTATTAAGGATACGGGCTCATCTATTCATTGAAAGGAAACCCTGTTGAGGCTATGGACGCCTGCTGGAAGCAGTGGCTCTGCCTTTGGTATGAAAGTTTATTTTAAATATGCTAAGTTTTTTTTTTGTGTTCCTAAGACTTCCTTTCTTCAAAGAGGATATCATTCCGGTTATATTCAATGACAAGGGAAAGTAACAAATTTATTACATGTGGCATATTTCTAACACATGAACAAATTTAAAATTACTCAGAATCTTTTTCCTTAAATGTTTTTTAACATAGGTATGTAAATTTGAATTTCCCACAAAATAGTGATTATTGTTCATGATTACCATTAAAGTGATTTTAAAGGTTATTAATGATTGTTCTCCGAGTGGTGGTAGCGACGTAGTAATTGCGCCTCACTTGAACTACCTTCCATCATTACACTCACACATATCGACGGTCAAGGTCGACCTTTCCATTTATGAGGGGGTGGATATTATTCACATCTATCAATAGATCATAATGATTGCAATAAATGAGAAAACTTACATTATTATATACATTTTTTGTTCTATGATATTCACCATTTATGGTAATATTTTCGCAAAAGTTGGCTAAACTAAGTTGCAGCCAAGAAGGATAGTTGTCCTCATTTGTTTAAAAAAGACATGGGCGACCAAAGTGTACACCGAGAACCCACATTGCTGTAGGTAACCGACCAGCCAAGGGAAATTTTACATCGTCTGGGGTGGAAAGAATATATCAATATATTGCAGGATATGACACAAATATCATGCTAGCATTTTTCCAGAACATATAGAGAGGAGTCTCTGTGATCCAAGACATACATATTCTAGTCACCGAAGAAATTATAGCGTAGGTTACAACCCTCCCCAATGAACGCATACAATGGACCGGGAAGTATACAACACTCAAGGAGGATGTGGAATCCTTCATAGAACCCGGAGAAGAACTCGATAAAAAAGGAAAGGGACTCAACCCCACCGCTCTCAGTGAGCCATGGAGGGAGCTAGTAGGAGTAATAAAAGGTATATCACATGTGATGGGAGGTACGATATGGTGAGGTCGTGCCACCTCAAATTGTTAGCAACACTAAAATAGAGGTTAGCAATAAATTTTCCATTATTTTTAAATTCCATACTACATGAAGTTGCTGCAAGAACTTAGAAAGCTAAAGACCCTGTCACTATAATTAGTCACCATGGACTAGTAAAGTTAATAGTAAATAGGGCCCTGAGCCAAAATCAAATAACTTAGGGAGATTTAATTGAGGTCGATATTCCCCTACAAATCGAACAACCCAAAATCCACCAAGAAATTCCCTCATAGGGAATTGAGACCGCTCAAGAAGAAGGAGGCAGTGCCCAAATTAAAACTCCACTACCCCATCCTGAAATTCAAGCAAACCCCATGCAGCTGGTAGAAACTTAGACCAAACGGGTAGAAACATCAAAGAGGAAGAGACAAAGAACAATTGTTGTTCCTAAAACCCCTACCGTGAAAATAAGAAGGGGTAAAAAGACAATTCAATCTGAAAACATTCAGGAAACTAAGCAAACATAACATCCTCACATGAGAACACTCAAGAAAATGCATAGATAAAGCAACCATCACTTGAAAAACTTACAGAATAGTTCTTTAGAATTTATGAGATAGATATGGATCAAGTACTAGGGAATTTAGGGACATCAATTACTGAAGACACATACAGGCTTGGAGAACACCAAGCACCAACTTATTCTTCAAACCATGTCTTGTATTTTCTTGACATGGAGATTCCATCTTCTGAAGATACCGAACAACTAGAACCTCACATTGAGGTAAAATGTCCTTTAGGATAGACAGAGCACCCAAACAAAATAGGGGAGCAGTCACCAACTGATCAAGATGGGAGAGACCTTGGAATTCCATATAAATAGAAAACAACAGGAAAAGGCCACAATATAATCATAAAATTGAAATAGGAAAACAAGATATTGAGGAAAAGGGTTAAAAAAATCAAAGTATTGAAACAAAAAGTTGGTAGATTAAAGGAAATAATTAGACAACTAAGGAAGAAATTGGAGCAAGCTGATAAGGCCCGTGAGAAGAAGAAATCCAAGAGGCCTCAAGTACAAGGAATAAACCCACTTCCCAGAAGGACAATCCACACCAATTCTGCTGGAACACAAACAAAATTGCATGCTCCTTTGGAAACAACTGAAACAAAAACTCAGAATGAGATTCCAGCCACAGAAGAAACAACTGTTCAAACTAATGAAGTGTTTCCTACAAATATTCCTTCTCCTTTGGAAACAATCGAAATAAGAACCCAGACATATGCTCCAACAACAATAGAGACAATTGTTCAGACTGAAGAAGCATCTCAGCCCCCTGAACATGATGCCATCATTAGCAAGTTGGAACTAGAACTGGTGCAATCCCAACAAGCCCTAACTCAATGTAGAAGTGAAATAGTAACAATGGTAGAACATCAGAGAGTTGTCAAACAACTTAAATCCATGTCAGCATAAAGAATGAGACCTTTTTTGAGCTCAACAAAACTCAAGGAAAGGTGAAGAAAGTACAGGGCTAGTTAGATGGAGCTTTGGAGAAAATCAAAGAATTTTTCTCTGTTTATTCTGATATAGTAGCTTGCAGGACTCGTGCCACTAATTACACCTTATTTTTATTAGAATGTTATTTGTTGCTAAGGATAAAATCTAATAGAGCAGGAAAACATTTTGAGTTCACCATTGTTTCTGAGTTTGTTTCATGTTTTAGAGAACAAGAGGAAGGAGTGCAATACTTTCTGTGTGAGCTATACCTTCACAAATTCATCCTAGGAGAAAACAAAAAAGAGAAAACTAATCCTTTCATTGGGGACATACAGTTTAAAGCATTATTGTCTTTTACCAAGAACCAAACCAGGTGGGCTAAAGCTGATCCAGATTATTTTCGGCACGAAATGAGATCGATGATATAATAAAAAAATGCACAGAGATATCACAGATATTCAATAATATAATAGAAATATATCAGAGATGCAACTATAAACACAGAGATACAGTAATACACAATTTGTATTAATGAAAGAAATGTACAGAGACTATAAAAATACAGAGTGAAAGAGTCCCTAGAATGGTGACAGGTTATCTCTGAGAAGAGATGTGACAACTACTCGCATTTGCAAGAAGATGATTACAATGAGGCTCTGAAAGAATTTTACAATAAATAGGAATTCTAAAAGTCCTAGACATCCAAAAACCTAACCCTAGGAGATGAAGCGCCAAAATTCATGTGGGCCCCATTTGGGTAAGTTAGTACATCAACTTCCCGGGGTCGTAACTTTTGCATACGATCTTCGTTTTAGGCGTATGATAGCTCGTTGGAAAGGTATCATCGAAGAGATTCATGTTTGGGGATAAATCATGCCTTAGTTCAACATTGAGAACCTTGATATTGAAAAAAGTTCATTTGGGCCCTCAAAATGGCCCTGGAAGTTAAAAACTACTAAAAATAGTAAATTGCCAAATTTGCCAGAAAACTGTTTGAGCCAGTCGGAAAAGGTGAGTGGCCACCGATATCCACCTAGATCAATCCTCCCTCCTTAGGAATAAATGGTCTCCATTGCATTGAGTTCCCAGGGGAGAGGGAAAAGCGTTTACTGAATTTGCATCTTGGTGAGCTGCTTGCCTTGCTCGAGATGTCGCGCTGCTCAGTTTGTGGAAGTCTGTCACGAACCTGTTGAGGTTGAGGCTATTCAACAAGTCGGGCTACATGAGAGGACAGTGTGCAGAAGGAATATTTGCACTTTGCTGCAACCTTGTCAACCTGCTTCTATTGGATAGAAGGTGCTTGGGGCGAAGTTGTAGTGGTTGCAGTGTCCTTATGTTCCCCTTTTGAACAGATTGTGAAGAAGATAAATTTTGCAGTAGGAGATACTACCTTGCGACACTTTTTAGGTGGAACAATAGTTGGAAATACCTCTGGTATTTTGTAGAGATGACCCCCCAAAGTAACAATGACACTATGGGGTCGAGACTCATAAACAACATGGCGCTTCCACATTTATGGCTGGCCCAAGATAACATCACATACATCCAGTGGGGAAACATCACATAATACCTCGTCCTTGAAGGGATAGATGTCGTATGACAATCGACATTGTTGGCTGACACGAAGATCTCGTCTTTGGGAAAGCCACCCAATGTTGTATGGCTACGGGTGTGATGTTGTCGACAATCCCAACTATTTGACGACCTCTGCTGAGATGAGGTTTTTCTGGCTTCTGCTATCAACAATAAAATGCAGTGGGGTCCCCTTCACCCACATCTATGAATGAAAAAAACACTTCCCCTCTTCGGGATCTGTTGGTTCTTCTGGTTGAATTGTTGCGGTTGCGACAATAACAGTGGGGTTTGCGTCAATGATCTGTCCTTTACTAGTATTTTTCAGAATTGGATTCTGAATTAGGGTTTGGCTCTTTGTCTTTGAGCTCGCTCACCAATGACTTTTTTGAGCGACATTCATCGGTGTTGTGCCAGGGGCTTTTGTGGAAATCGCACCATTTTCTGGTGTCCTTCTTTGTCTTCCCGTGACCCTTTTTTTCCTGTGTCTTGGACTGGTTTTCGAGAGACTATTTGTTAGGGCTATCTTTGTCATACTTTGGTTGTTTCAGATTTATAGATCCAAAATCCCGTTTGTTCTGGTGCTTAAATTTCTGCTCGATTTTAACAACATATCGATAAGCAGCACTGAGTGATGAGATGTCCAGAAAATCCATTTCAGTATGGATGTATCTACATAGAGCCCCACTGTATTTCAGAACCAAATGTCTCTCGGAGTCTTTGATACATATCTTGGTGCACAAGGTATGGAAGGTATTGGTGAACTATAGAACTGCTTGGCCCCTCTCTTGTCGCAGTGTGGTCCATCTCATGTATTGGTCCTCATATTTTCCAACAGGGTAATATTGTTCCTTTACCACATCCACAAAAACATCCCAAGTGGGATTGGCCCCATATATTTCAGACTCCTCTGTGGAACTCTTCTCCTAATAAGTTTCCCACCAATGTTCGACATGGGGAAGAGCTTTAAGGAGTGCGAAGGTGATCTTTTCTTTGTTGGAAAATTTGTGAACAAAGAAATAACCTTCTAGCAGATTTAACCATTTGTCTAGGGCTTCTGCATCTATCGGTCCTTCAAATACAGGAATATAAAAATTAACTTGTACCTTGAAAGGTGAGGTGCCTCCAAAGTGGCCACTTGATGAAGATGCGCCTGTTTCTATTGGAAGGCATTGAAGGATTTGGGAAAAATTCTCCATCATTTCGTCCCTCTGTTGCATGAGAGCTTGCTCAAACAACAGACTGATATGATCATCTTCTCCTTCATTTTGATTTTATTCCACCATTGAGGGTTTCTTGGGTGTGCGAGAGTGATTTTCCTCAAGAGAGACAAGATCAAGACCCAAATTTATATACTCGGACCTCGTCAGGGACATGCACTGAAAAAGATGATTAAGAACGACCTGCTTTAATACCACTGATCCAGATTATTTTCGGCACGAAATGAGATCAAAGATATAATAAAGAAATGCACAGAGATATAACATATATTCAATAATATAACATAAATATATCAGATATGCAACCATAAACATAGAGATACAGTAATACATGATTTCTATTAATGAAAGGAATGTACAACGACTGTAAAAATACAAAGTGAAAGACTCGCTAGAATGGTGGAAACTTATCTTTGAGAAGAGATGTGACGACTACTCGCATTCGCAAGAAGATGATTGCAATGAGTCTCTAAAGGAATTTTTACAATAAAAAGGAATGCCAAAATTCCTAGACATCAAAAAACCTAACCCTAGGAGATGAAGCGCCAAAAGTCATGTGGGCCCCGTTTGGGTAAGTTAGTACATCAACTTCCCGGGGTCGTAACTTTTGCATACGATCTCCGTTTTAGGCGTATGATAGCTCGTTGGAAAGGTATCATCGAGGAGATTCATTTGGGAAGCTCAATAATGCCTTTAGATATCACTAAGAACCTAAATATAGAAAAACCTTCTTTTGGACCCTCAAAATGGCCCTCGAAGTTAAAAACTACTAAAAATAGTAAATTGACAAATTTGCCAAAA